>JAVYIG010006082.1:0-124613 GCA_035222895.1 Strongylocentrotus droebachiensis
CTCTTCCCAAATACGTCCATATAGGACTGACTCACTGAGAAAGAGATATGTTTTCTATGGTTTGATTGGTTAGCTGTAGTTGTACGTATTTTCGTTTGTACGTAGTTTTTAGACCTCGTGATCCGGCTGACGTGTATTAGGTACCTGCTCATTATCAACACACTCGCGCAACCTATATGCCTTTCGTTTCATTTTCATTAGGAGTTTTAAGTCTCTTCTACATGGAAATATGATTGACCGAAGCGTATTTGTGCCAAAGGAATCTGGGAAAGACTGATTTCTAGATCATTTTCTTCGTCACACTGCATGTTGTGGCATCTGACAAACCGGATTCTTGACACAGAGACAAACTTTCCTCTTATCTTGAGAAAGAGACATTATGAAACGTACGCCTTTATAACATGTTCTAGAAGAGACCTCTCGTGTCACTTGTTGCCATTGCATGTATTTAAACTGTGTAAGATTATGTGGGAATCCTTTTAGCTCGGCCATAATTGGATTAATAGTTCTGAGGAGAGGACTCTACGACTCATTCCAGGATACATTTCGCATATAGCAGGATCTAGGCAAACAGTGAGTATAATATATCATTTATGATTCGTTACCTCTAAACTTTGTTGATCAAAGTAACAGCCACTTATTATATAAGCTCATCGGAATAGAGTCACATATTATCCATGTATATATTGCAGAAACCCTAATCCGAAGTATATCTCATAAACAATTTGACTTCAATACTTTCATTAGCACTGTGAGAATGATGAGAAGTAGGACTACATCCACATTAGCATGACTTACTGTTCTTAAGTCTATACCTGGGCACAGGCGCGTACGCAGGGGAGGGGGGTTAGGGGGTTAAACCCCCCCCTTTTTTTTATGCGTGTATTTTTTACCTAAACCCCCCCCCCCCCTATGGAGCAAAATGTCAAATTTCCAAATTTCGAGACCCCCCCCCCCCCAAAAAAAAAGTGTCCTCTTACCCTCCTTTGCTTAGACTAGGCGTTGTGGCATGCGCCTGTAATCCAGCTACTGTAACAGTGGGAAAGTTACAAACTGATTCAGGCGAGGACGCAGGTTCGAAACCGCGTTACGTCTTTCCGATGGTGACATTTAAAGATCGGTCCCCAGACGTAAAAAATCATATCTGATTGATACACGTCTGTAAAAACCCAATACACACACACACGCTTTTTCAAGGCAGTCCCTTGAAAGAAAAAAATGATGACTTCTGTTCTAGTTAGTGATTTTTTTTCTTCTTAAACCCCCATTTCCCTTGTTCTTCAAATAACAACTGCAATATAAATTATCTACACACAACCATCGCAATCATCTTTGTAGCTTCCATTTTTAACCATTTCCCGTTTTCGTCTATCCCCTTGTCTTGAATATAAAAGAGATGGTTGTCGTCAAATCATATGCAACTGAGTTATATATTTTAAAAGAAAAATAAAGAAGCATCACAGAGTGAAAAATTAGAATGAAGTAGCACTACACCTAACAAACACAATCGCAGATAATGAGCAAGAGAGATTGGACCAATGATCATTTCCCTCCCCCATTATAATTCAATTCAATTCAATTCGTTTTATTCATTTCCATTTTCAATAACAACAATATAAAGGTATATACAATGATAAGCATTTGCAATATATAAGAAAATGAAAATAGGGAACTAAAAAATAAGGCCAAGTGGCCCTGTGGAGGCATAGTTCCCCCAACAGTAATTAAAAGATTTACATATAAAAACAAGACTAAAACAGAAACAAACATGACAAAACATGACAGGGACATCGTTCATGGCAGGTAATACAAATGGAAATAATCATTACAAAATCATAGGTTCGAAAACAGTTATAGGTAATGCTGTGTAATATTAGTATGGGTACAATAATTAATAAAGCTTGCCGACTGTTTTTTTGTTGTTTTGTATTGCCGAAATTGCTCAACCTGATATACAACATATGTTTTAACAATCAAAAAGACTTTGGAAAATCAACCTAAGGCAAATTCAATATCCTTGTCCATCAACTTTTAAATTTGTTGACAACATGGCAATGACGTATTTTGGAGCGTGAACATGATTGTTATGAGGTGCCAATGACAAATGGGTGAGCAGTGAGTTTTGATATTTTGTATTTTGAACATTGGCCTATCTATAACGACCAAATTATGATTTTATTGTCTCAAAATTAACACAGCTTCTAATTCTCTACATAGTTAAAGCATCATTATAGTTGATTATTCTACTTCTGGTCTCGCCATGAAATTACTGAGGGGAAATCATTTTGGGTTCGGATTTGTCACTCAATCGCAAGCATTTGGTTCGGTATTTATGTTTTAGTGTTTAACCTAGTGTTTAACTAGGCGTTGTGGCGTACGCCTGTAATCCAGCTAAAAGTGGAAGTTACGAACTGATTCAGCTGAGGACACAGGTTCGAAACTGAGTCACGTCTTTCTGATGGTGACGTCAGTCCCCAGATGTAAATAATCATATCTGATTGATACACGTCTGTAAGAACCCAATACACACACACACACACCCACACGCACAGATACAAAAATGTCTGCTGCTGAAATGCTCAATACAGTCGGTAAATAAAACATTCTATAATACTGCTTAGCTTCTGGTAGCAAAGGGATTACAATGTTCCTAATAAAAGGATTGGCAGAATTTCGAGAGTAATAGAAAAGACACTTTGAATGAAATCATTTGTTATGGCGGTCATGCACACCAGTTTTACAACAAAAAAAAACCTTGAGAGTATGGGTGATATCACGTTAAAAAACATGTTAGCGGAACAGATTCTAAAGAGAACAATGTCAATGGAAACTGGGGAAATTTGAAATCCATGTATGTCAATATTTGAGCATATTTTTCCGTTCTGCTCCGATGCAAACATGGCTGGGTAAAAGAAAATTACACAAGAAGAATCCGACATGCCTAACAGGACCAACTGTGATTCAACTAACTAATCTTCTGTTAATGGCGCTTTTGATGAAAAATCAATGATTTTCACGCTCTCCCATCCCAATGATGTAAAAGATTAGAGATTATGTTTATTTATTTCTTGATATAAAGCAGGTCCTCTTAACCATAGTGTGTGTGTGGGTGTGGTGGTGTGTGGGTGTGTGTGTGTGTGTGTATGCGAGATCGCGTGTGTGTATGTGTTTGGTGTGTTCGTCATTGGATTTGTATTAGCGAGTTTTCACTCAGCGACGGACAGACCTTCTACAACGCGGGAGCACCATACAATTAAAAGCAATACAATACTACAGAGGGTATAAGTGAAAGATAGCCTCTTGGAAAGTTCCTAAAAAAATCCCCAAATGATACACATGTTTAGAGATGATAGGCAGCCTGATAAATATCATTGCCTTGACACTAAGAATAGGTTAACCTATATTATGTATGTGGTTTTAGAACAGAAAGATGACTCAGTGTTTGTACACCGGTTTTGTATGTACATGTATATTATAATCATTTTTCATTATGTTGTTACACTCCTTGTAAAATGAGATATTGTGGAATCCAATAAATGATCTATATATATATATATCTTATAGAGGGCACATTGACCAAGCAAGGAGGAGTGGACATACCCCTTCCGCCATAAGAGTGGGGCAAATTTGCCTTTTAAGTGAACGGACACACATACATGCTCTTTCTCTTTTTTCCCATATGTATTGAATTGAATTGAATTGCTTATTCTATCTTTCACTCCTATCTCAATTTCGTTTTCTTGTCTGCTGTATATACGCTACATCAAGGTCGCAGGTCAGAAAACCCAACAATTATTTACTAGATGGTCGTTTAATGCACCTCTTACAAAAACTTAATTTAAGACTGATCATGTTGTCACCATGTTCCAGATTAACATTATTGTAATCTATAAAGAACATTGTCTATTAACGAGTTCATAGCCATGATTCAGTATAGTCACATAGTAAATAACTCTTTGCCTTTTCAAGGCAGTCCCTTGAAGAAGAAAAGAAATTGATGACTTCTGTTCTAATTAGTGAAAAAGATTTCCCCTTATATTTCTATGACCCACCATTTCCCTTCTTCTTCCATTAACAACTGCAATATTTCTGTTATTTACACACAACCATTGCCATCATCTTTTTAGCTTCCATATTTAACCGTTTCACGTTTCCCTCTACCCCATCTCTATTATAATAAAAACGAGTGTTATCATCAAATCATTATAATCAGCTTCAATGCAACTGAGTTATATATTTAAACAAAAAAATAAAGAAGCATCACAGAGTGAAAAAGAGGAATAAAATAGCACTACACCTAACAAATACAATTGCAAATAATGAGCAAGAGATTGGACCAATGATCATTTCCCTCCCATTATAATTCAATTCAATTCATTTTATTCATTTCCATTTTCAATAAAAAAAAATACAAAGGTATATACAATGATAAGCATTTGCAATATATAAGAAAATGAAAATAGGGAACTAAAAAATAAGGCCAAATGGCCCTGTGGAGGCATAGTTCCCCGAACAGTTATTAAAATATTTACATATAAAAACAAGACTAAACCAGAATAAAAAATCCTCTGTGTGCCCATGCCTTGAGCCATAATACATGGCTATCCAGAGGATTTGTTTATGTTGGGGACCGGGGTAAAATGCAATAAATTATTGAAAATTTATTGCATTTTCTTTTTTCTTTTTTTTAATTTATGGAAACTGCCCCCTACCCTAGCCCCCGCTGCCGCCAGTCATGGTTCAGTGACAAAGCAATGGCCTCGTAACTGTGAGGCCCCAGGATCAAAACCGTGTCAATGTGCTATATGAGTGCCCTTTTGTGGGGCATTAATCCTCATTACTGTCATTTATGACTTAAAGGCGTAGGTCCCCTATTTGATAAACATAGAAGCATACACATGCTATAGCGGTCACGCAAAACACACATTTGCACATTATTATTCAATAAAATCTGAAAATGTATACTTTTATCTAGATCTATTATTTTTAAGTTATTTTTAAAATAATTCCATAAATTGGGGTAAAACAAAAATATTCCACCTTTATGAGCGACAGTGTACATGACAAAACATGACAGGGACATCGTTCATGGCAGGTAATACAAATGGAAATAATCATTACAAAATCATAGGTTCGAAAACAGTTATAGGTAAGTTATGTGTAATATCAATATGGGTATAAGAATTAATAAAGCTTGCCGACTGTTTTGTTGTTGTTTTGTATTGCCGAAATTGCTCAACCTGATATACACAATATGTTTTAACAATCAAAAAGACTTTGGAAAATCAACCTAAGGCAAATTCAATATCCTTGTCCATCAACTTTTAAATTTGTTGACAACATGGCAATGACGTATTTTGGAGCGTGAACATGATTTCTATGAGGTGCCAATGACAAATGGGTGAGCAGTGAGTTTTAATATTTTGTATTTTGAACATTGGCCTATCTATAACGACCAAATTATGATTTTATTGTCTCAAAATGAACACAGCTGTATGATAGCTGCCATCGGGATTATCTCTACAAGTAACAAGTAACAGCTTCTAATTCTCTACATACACTCTAAATTACAGGGATTTAAATTTAAATCTATAGGATTTATTTTTAAATCTTTCATGTACTGTAGGTAGGGACCAATCGATGTGGATTTAAAATTAATCTTCGCTAGGATTAAAAAGTTTTAATCTGTAAAGGATTAAAAAATAAGTTCAAAAGATCGAAAAGTATTCCCGCTCGCATGATGTCACATGTCATGTGACAAAATCTTATCGCCAGGATTGATCAATTTGCCGTTAATTTTCGGAACTTTTTTAATCTTTTGGGATTGAAAAAAATATATTTGAAACTCGGATTAAGAACCAGTTTAGCAATCTTTTAAGATTAAAAATCAATCTTTATGGATTTAATTTCATTCAAATCCGGCTTAAGATTTAAATTTTAAATCCCTGTAATTTAGAGTGTAGTTAAAGCATCATTATAGTTGATTATTCTACTTCTGGTCTCGCCAATCATTTTGGGTTCGGATTTGTCACTCAATCGCAAACATTTGGTTCGGTATTTATGTTTTTAGTGTTTAAGCTAGTGTTTAACTAGGCGTTGTGGCGTACGCCTGTAATCCAGCTAAAAGTGGAAGTTACGAACTGATTCAGCCGAGGACACAGGTTCGAAACTGAGTCACGTATTTCGGATGGTGACGCTTAAAGGTCGGTCCCCAGACGTAAATAATCATATCTGATTGATACACGTCTGTACAAATCCAATACATACACACACAAACCCTCTCACACACACAAACCCACATACACACTATGGTTAAGAGGACCTGCTTTATATCAAGAAATAAATAAACATAATCTCTAATCTTCTACATTGGGATGGGAGAGAGCGTGAAAATCATTTATTTTTCATCGAAAGCGTCATTAACAGGAGACTAGTCAGTTGAATCACTTTTTGGTTCTGTTAGGCATGTCTGATTCTTCTTGTGTACTTCTCTTTTACCTAGCCATGTTTGCATCGGAGCAGAACGGCGAAATATGCTCAAATATTAACTTGCATGGATTTCAAATTTCCCCAGTTTCCATTGAATTTTACTCTTTAGAATCTGTTCCGCTGACATGTTTTTGAACGTGATATCACCTATGCACTCAAGCTTCTTTTTGTTGTAAAACTGGTGTGCGTGACCAGCATAACAAATGATTTCTTTCAAAGTGTCTTTTCTATTACTCTCAAAATTTTGTCAATCCTTTTATTAGGAAGACTGTAATCCCCTTTGCTACCAGAAGCTAAGCAGTATTATAGAATGTTTTATTTACCTACTGTATTGAGCATTTCAGCAGCAGACATTTTGTATCTGTGCGTGTGGTCGTGGTGTGTGTGTGTGTGATTGTGTGTGTTCGTCGTTGAATTTTTATCAGCGAGTTTTCGCTCAGCGACGGACAGACCTTCTACAACGCGGGAGCACCGTACCATTAAAAGCAATACATACTGCAGAGGGTATAAGTGAAAGATAGGCTCTTGGAATGTTCTTTAAAAATTTCCCAAATGATACATATGTTTAGAGATGATAGGCAGCCTGATAAATATCATTGCCTAGACACTAAGAATAGGTTAACCTATATTCTGTATGTGCTTTTAGAACAGAAAGAGGACTCAGAGTTTGTACATTGTATAATAATAGGCTGGGCTGTCAGAAATAAATAATCGTTTATGTAATTAGGAGCAAGATTAACTATCATTTTATTTTGTTATCATTATATACTCCATAGAGTTGGGACAAATTTGTTGTTTTTGCCTCTTTTCATGAAATGATTGTGACAATATGCTTTGTGTTTTTTTGTTATAGATAAAGTGTTTATAGTCTTAGAACTTTAGATCTTAGCGATGATCTTAAATAAATACTATGTTACGTTTAGCTTGCCTTGTTATGTATGCATTCAACAAAACCATGCACTCACATCTATATACTTATAATCAATGCATGAGGTATTCATTGATAACAAGATTTGCGTGTATGAATATAGCGACATGCAAGCATTGTACTGTACATGAGACAGACAGATAGTCTCGAATTACAAAAACCAACACAGAGCACACTTTATTTCAGCAAGCTTCCTTTCGTTCTGTATTTTATGTTATGTTACCCAGTTACTACTTATAATCAAAGCACACAATACAACATACTACAAATTGAGAAATAAATTCACTTATCTTTAGTTATTGTGGCTCTGGACAAAAATGACACAAAGTAGGCCTAGGTCTAAAAACCGATAGAACAAATTCAAAATAAAGTCAAATACTGACTGAGAAACAACAACTTGACAAGCCCTTTACAAAAAAGAAAGAACATGTTTACAATTGCAACCGATGATTCAGAATTATCTAGATTGGCCAATACACTAGATTTCAATAACTGAATTGTGGAAAAATTTAACAAATTTGATTTGATTTGATTTGGCAGTTCATATGTATTGAAAACTCCCACCCCCTCCCACCCCCCAATAGAAAATAGTTGGTTTAAAGTAGTCTAGGGAGACTATTAGACTAAGGTTTCCACTTGTTGAGTGGAATGCCCAGGCTACTATATGACACGGTGCTGATTTTCAAATCACAATGCCCATCAGGACCGACTCTCACTGAGAAAGAGATTTATTCTTCTTTTGTTTCGTCGTTTAGCTCTATTTGATATATGAATCTTCCTCTGGTTTTCACTTTTGGACCAAATAGCTCGACTGCTCTGCACCAGGTACCTGCCCAATATCACAAGACTTTGAAATATGAAGTCACGCATCCTATGTCTTTTATTTAATACGGGTTATCCATCACTTCTACCTGAAAATCTGATGGAACGAAGCACATTTGTGCAAAGGTAATCAGTAGAAACCAATTTTCCATAGTCATTTTATTCCACACACATCACATATTTCGGCCTCGTGTTATTGCCGGATGTATGACACAGAGACAAAACCTTCTCTTATCTTGCGAAAGAGACATTGTAAACGCCTTTTGTTTCTTTGTTGACACGTTTCAGAATATACCTCTCATGTAACTTGTTGCCAGTTACTTTTCTTGGACCTGTGCAAGATTATTTGTCAACCCTTTATTAAACCTGGTTATGATTTGATATATATTTTTGAGGGGAGGACTCGAGGCTTCATTTCTTGGCTCGTTTTGCATATATCAGGATTTAAGTAATCAGTGAGTATAATATATCATTTAACACGTTACCTGTAAGGTATTGTTGATCGGAGCAATAGTCACCTACAAAGAATACAAGCTAATCGAAATAGAATGACATACAACTTTAAGAAACCCTGATCCTGACTAACTCTCATGATTAATTTCGATAAATCTTATCATTAATGGGAGAGTGATACAATTTAGTATATACCTTAACAAGTGCAATGTATTTGGCTTTGGTATGATGCGACACGTCACAAGCTCCCTAAAAACAATTTAATTCGATTCATGTCAACTTGTTTTTATTGCGAGTATTTACAAGTAATTAGACCGTTTTGGTTGTTCTCATATTTGTAGAATAATTTATTTTCTTAGATACATTCTTAGATAGATTCTGTAGATACACTTCGATATAGATTTTGATATCCATCGAAGTCTAGAGCATTTTTTTTTTAATTCAACGATTATGCTGGCAAATTGGAATAATATAATTATAGTAATGCAGAAGCATTTTTTAAAGATAGTCAAATGAGTAGTTTACACCATCCGAGTCGAGTGTATATAAGGTCCGCATATCTATACAACTACATGAAATAGCACATCCTATTCTAATACATGTACATAAATATCATTGGTAAAATGTGTCATCCTAGTATATAGTCTAACAGTGCACACGAGCAACAAAACAATTGAATACATACGAACATAAAGGAATATTTATGTCTCGTAAGTCTAGCAGACCCTCAAACAAATTGTAAAATGGCACACAGCACCGACGTTATCGGTCATGTAGACTGTAGCCTTAAAAGTACGGAACATTGAAAGAGGCCGTTTTTTCGAAGTTTTTATTTTATAATTGTTTTTGTTTCGTTTTAAAGTTTGTTTAAGTCTTACGATGCCAAGGGCTTTTGCTTGTTTCAAGATTTTACCCGAACACAAAAAATGTTGTGAGTAAATGTTGTAGGAATGTTATTATTGATACCAAGAATCAGTTTTACGAATGAAAAATTATTTGTAAAATATACATGAGTTTCCTCTAAATCCCTATCGTATCTTTTCATTATTCGTTTAACATTGCTTACCATTGCAATATCTCTTTGGTTTAATGCTCTCATTTGATCTTGTACATGATGTGCAGTTTTCTCAAAAGTATCTAGAATACTTGACTCATACTGTAAATTGTGATATAAATTGACCAGCAAATACGTTTTTTTTTGGTGTGAAACAATTTGATTTTGAAAGCACCTCGACTGTTTCTCACATATATGTTACCGGCGCAGTGAGAGTTTGAAAATAATAGACCTGCTTATTAACATATTCAAACGTTATGCGTACTCTTTAAACAAAGATTTGATTCTTAGTAGGGAAGTTCATTCATTAATAATAGGAAAATGGAATAACTCGTCATTAGGCCCCCATGAACAAATCATTCATAACATTTGAATATTCTTTATCCGGTAAATTTTTAGGACTTATATGCCCCGGGCCAGACAAACCATGAACCGCCAAACGGTGGACCCCATGTTAGTGATTATTTATTTATATTATGTTTCTCTATTATATGTTTATATTTCTCCTCAGCCTACCTTTACGATGGGAAAGATTTTTTCTAAGAAACCTGAAGAAATTACCGAACTCCCGAGGGATGACACGCCAAGTACAAGGTACAGATATGTTAAGCATAAGTCCACTGTGATACATGTATACTTGTTAAATGTGCACTGGTCATGGAATGCCAATGACTGAGTAAGATCATTTATCACCTTTTGGAGTAGTTCAGATTATTATTCCTTAAAATGTCATCTGAATGAACCATTGGTAATAACTATAAACGATGATCGACACCTGTTGTGAAACAAGAATTGAAAATAAAGAATATATCGTTATTCCTTATTAATCTCAAAGGGAAAGAAATGATCAACATTAAACCTCCAAGATACAACGAATCTTGTTATCAGTACACTAACAACAGATAGGCTTATATAGGCCCTAAAGTTGACCATATTAAATAGTAAATTGCTTAACGGTAATACAAGTTTTGGTATGGGGTCATAAATTTGGTTCAAATGAACATATTGGAAGCATTATGCTTTTATAATGTTTGGCTGGTCTACTATTATGATATCGTGATCAAGTACCCAATATAAATGTATCCCAACGAAACCTACGTCCAAATGGATATAAGAAAGCCAATATAAATCCTACGAGAACGACATTGCAGTTGAAAAAAGTAGATTTCCTTGTCAGTCTAAATGTATGGGGATTGTTAAGTTCAAATATTTCATATTTCTATTTAATCGAAATCACCACTAATATGACTAAGTATATCTAAAGTATTAAAATGTTCATTAAATCTAAGAATATTACTAGCTCACATATTGGTGTATTATGAAAATGAATGTTTAAGATTTGTGATAATGTTATGGCTATTTTTGACTCTGTTAAATACTGAATTCACATACCGGTAACATGAAAGATGAAGCAGGAAGGAATTGAAAACTGACCAGGATATTTCGTTTGATTATTTACTAAGTGATATGGAATTTGTGATATCCAACCGATACTTGATTAGATGGTAGCTTAAGTTTAAGGATACAATGCTTAAATTCTGTATTTTGTTATATTCTAGTGGTCAAGCATCGAGTCAAACGCGTGGATTTGATGACGTCATCATTAGAGTAGGAGACGCCATATCAAATGATGACGATTTAACAAGACTTGGTCTCGCGCTTGGGATTCAGAATCCTGATATCAACCGTGCGTTACAGACAAATTGGGCTGGAGATAGAAAGACCAGTCATGGTAATGTGGTGATGCTTCAGAACTGGGCAGAGACGGTAAAACCACCGAAGCGACTCCCAATTCTCAGAGCAGCTCTCAAAAGGGCGAGTCTATTAGAGGTGGAGGAGACATGTTTCACAAGCAGCACAAGAGGTAAGCTTCCCAAATATAAATGATATTTAATATGAAAATACCTATACAGCAACTTGATTCCTTTCCATAAGTGAAAACCATGTCCTTAGTTTGAGTAAAACTTTACATTACAAACTAGGTGCACATTCTCAAACAATTTCCATTCTTCTTTCTCAACAGCTCCTTTTAACTTCCCCTGATATCTTGATAAGACAATTTTATGCACACACGATTACGAGAACACGTGAAATAAATTGTTCCACAGACAAAAAATAATAACTAAAGTCCTTTTATGTGTCATTTGCGATCTTTTTTGTGCTGCAATTTGAAATGATACGAAAACTTTTGTCAATCCCTGATATTAATTTTTACATTCATTTTCATTCATGCTTACAATTTGATACAGAGAGAATCACGACAAAAAATGAAAATGATATCACAGCATGCATCTTATGCACGAACATAACATTTTCTAAAATGTTGAAATAAAATGTTAAACAGAATCATGTTCACAATTCATTAAGTCTTTCTTCTGAAATATGATTATATGAAATTTTGACAAAACGAATTTAATTGCTTCCATACCATCGGAAAATATTTGTTTCCATCTAAATGTTGCGTTGTGGCAGCATTTGCCATGCTGCGTGACACATAATTACACGTCGGACAAATTGCGCTTACAATATGTTTAAAAGCATCGTCTCACGATCATTGGCTTTAATCTATCATATACTGTTCCATCGGTGTATATGCATAATACATTCTGAGCTTCATTTTTTTAGCCAGAACCTGTTTAAACAGAAACAGCAATACGATATCAACTTCCTCGACAGAGTATTCAACGAAGTCTGTATCGAATGTTATTACTTATATTACTATTTTGCAACAATGCTCTTCCATTCTTTCCCCAGGTGACACAAGTGCCATACTAAAGTTAAAGAAACAACTGAAAAATAGATATCGCAAGAAATTTGCTAAGGTCAAAACATCGCCTGTGGACTCCGAGTCACGGACACGGCTTCAGCACATCTATGTCAGTCTCGTCCTAATGTTAGGATTGGGAGGGGAAAGGGAAGAGCCAATAGATTATGATGGGTTGTTTCAAGTCATCAAAACTGAAACAACGACAGGTTTTGTAACACGATTAGCTTTCATTGGAGAAGCTGGTGTAGGTAAATCGACACTCTTTGCTAAGATAGCTCTTGATTGGGCCGAGGGTAAAATTCTTCAAGAAATCAATCTGCTGTTTCTTGAATCATTTCGAGAGGTTACAGAGAGCAGATTCTTCGGGGATACTGTTATGGGCCATTTCCCAGACGAAACAGAAATAAAAGGGGAAGGTGTTGATGAATATATCAGGGATAATCAGAGAAAAGTCCTTATCTTATTGGACGGACTAGACGAGGCACAAATCGACATCAGAGAGCCTAATCACAGTGACGCTATTGTATCGATCGTAAGAGGAGAACGATTCATTGATACCCCAGTCGTAATCACAACCCGTCCTTTTGGAGCTGATCAGATCAAGAGCAACATGACGATTAATGACCATTACACGTTTGGTAAGGTTAAGGGCTTCACGAGGCAAAACATGTCAACATATATCACAAACTTTTTCATAGATGACTTTCAGTCTGCTTCGACCCTCATTAAGCTCATTGATACAAACCAGGTGTTTTCTGAGTACATGGCACCCTTCCCGATATTCTGCTGTATGCTATGTTGCCTGTGGAAAACGCCACTTGAGCGGGAAAATATTCAGACAATGAAAACATTCTCGCATTTCTTGAAGCGTCTTGTCTTTTCACTTCAAGAGCAATACTCTTCCAAACCAAATGAAGAGGGTTATGGCAGCCGCATGAGCAAAGCTAGTGGTAGTATGAAAGAGATCGGTCGTATCGCATTTGAAGGTCTGTTGGTTAAACAGCTCATCTTCGATGAAGAAGCGTTAGGCTCATGCACGGAGGCTGCCATGATTGCATGCGAGGTCGGGATTCTTAGCAAGGAAATAAGGCCAGCACCCTTGCGAATCAGAGAAAGTCAGCGAAAGCAATTCATCCAAGAATTCTCTTTCCCTCATAAGCTACTACAGGAGTACATGGCGAGTTTATACCTTGCATCACTGTTCCACAAAGATCGTCAAGAATTCAACAGAATCCTGGCAGATACCCTTTTAGAAGACTACAAGGAATTCAGATATGTCTTATACTTCACTGCAGCTCATGATTGTGAAGTAGGAAAGTCGGTCCTGGAAGCCCTATGCAAGAAAGTTGATGACATGGAGTTCATCATTGAGGTAGCTTTTGAATGTCATGATTCAGAAGCCATTGATCCCGTCAGGAATCTTTTGAACACGAAGGCAGATCTTACGTTAGATTATCATGGTCCAATCGGCGCATATCTCTTCATACTGGAGAAAATGGGGACAGAAGTAGTAAGTTCCGTGAATAGAATTATAGATGTATCTCATTTTCATTTATCAAATTCTTGTTTCATCCTTCTGACCCATAATCATTTAGAACTGCCATGTTGATATTATATACGTACTATAGTGGGCTGTGTTGCAATGTGTAATCAGTCTCACATGAGAACGACAAACATGTTACCGTTTGTCTCTTCCCCATATATAAATTTAAAGGACAATGCATGGTTGTTTCAATATTAAACAAAAACCAAACAAAGATAAAAGGCTGAGCCAACCAAACGAACTATATAAATGTAGGTCGTTCTATACTCAATATGCCCTCTGGTACTACCTATATAGCTACGCACCTTTCAGGTATACTTATTACAGATAGTGACTAGAATGTGTGTTTGTATCCATGCAATTTACATACATAAATACTGTCAGAATCTAGGCTCATGGTGAAGACATGAAGAAAAATTACGCCAAACGAATGCATCCTATAATGATGTTTGCCCAAATTAAACTATTAGCATGGTATCTTTGATTATATTAATTGAAAGTCTTATTTATAGATCGAATGCTGACATTTCTTTACAGGTAAGAACAACGTCCTATATTCGAGAAGAAATGGGCGCTAGACCGTCCTTCGAACATAACACCTCATCGTCACACGCAGCAGCAGTAGGTCTCTTCACATTGCAGAACTTACGAAGGTTGATCATTGAAAGCGTGCGTCGGGATGCTAAATTCTATCTAGGAATTTCTGTTGCGGCTTCACAGTCCAAGGTGTCTGATTACTCTACTAACGTTGATGAATCCTCTAATTATGTGATACCAACGGGGTTTTTTTACAATTAAATTATTATGCAAGAAAGCGTAGCAACTTTCCTTTTTCAATACCGAAACTTTGCATTATAGACGGCCTCAGAACCTACATAGTGTATTATAGTGTCTTTTAGAAGTTTAACTCATTATTTACCATACAAATAATACTCAATTAAATTTCTCGTTTAATCTATGGGTCGGGTTACCATTTTCACAAAGTTTCTGTGGATATGTCATGTAGTCCAGCCGCAATACCCTTATTTGTTGATATTAACTTACGATAACGTACCAAATTTGCACTAATGCGATCCCCTTCCATTCAATTTGTTTCGAAAATGCAATCCCCCTATCTATGTGCTCTTGAACTTGTATGGATCGGGAATGTTTCTGTGATGTAGTGGCGGACAACTTTCAAATTTGTTATAACATACAAAATGACAAAAATATTTTCGAAAATGCATGACTCGGGATGGTGTTTCTTTATACATTACCTGTAATAATCTACTCTCCATAATAAATGTTGAGTAGTACCCCAAAGGTGAAGGCACTTGGGAGAAAAAACAGAAGTTAGAGATGTTTTGGTACACAACAAACGGAAGAGTTATCCATCACTACGTCACAATCCACTGACAAAAAGCTGCCGTGATCTCATATTTTAAACATTCATAACTTTCTTACTTTTGGTCCGATATATTTCAAACCTTTCTCTGATTTTTCTGCTTTCGCATAAATGTAATTTTTGCAAGGATTGGTTTCCCCTTTAATGGTGTTGCATTCATGAGAATGAACAAATATTTAAATTAGACATGTCGTCTATACTTGATATTAGCGTTCACTTTATTCAACCTGTCCTTTCACTTCAATAGATTGAAGAGCTAACTCACAAGAACGCGGATCTAGGATCTGCTGCATCCTCTCATTACGCGAGAGGCCTCTGCTCCATGCCAAATCTTCGATCATTGGGACTGTACAGTGTAAAGCTGAGTGATGAGTTCTACTCAACGATGGTCTCTAAAGCATCAACGTCAAAGGTATACCCAAACACAATTTGTATTGGATATTATTTTTTCCCTAAATATTTTAGCATTCTTCAGACTGAATATATGTGGTTAACTGTATGCTCGCATTTTGGGGGTCTTATTGTCATAACTCGCAAGCACGCTCATAAAGTCTGACCATCATGTGTATCATGTGCATAGGCGCCGGAAGTGGGGGCAGGGGGCAGTTGCCCCCCCCCCCCCCAACCAAAAAAGTGGGGGCAAAACGCATTTTTTTTTTCCCTCCCAAAACGCCCCCCCCCCCCCCTCAAAAAAAAAGCAGTAAAGGAGTAAAGATGGTTTGTATTTTTAACCCAAAAGAACATAACAATAATAAAAACCTGAATTAAATGACGTATAAAATTCTATTCAAAGAAAAGGAAGGTTAACATGAATTATATTTCCTAAACATTGCGCATGCTACCTTTATTTATCAATGGAGGTTTTTATAATAGCGATACACGCATATCGTGGACATATTGTGAGAGAATGGGAAAGCGTGTCTGTTTTTTGTTATAGGAGTGAAAAGCTCATGAGCCCCTGAACACTGGCGTACTGATGGTGGGGGGGGGGGTATTTGTTATTCGATACCAGTGATTTACAAATCTTGCTGAAATGATATGATTTTTTTCCCGGTATTTTTTCTATATTTTTTTGTAAGTCATATCTTTTTATGCGTTTGTTGGAAAATAAGAAATTCCCAAATTTACAGTCGGGCGAAAAATATGCTTATTTAGAAGCCTTTATGTCAGGGTCTACAGAACGGCCGGGCTCGGGGGCTCGAGCCCCCCTCACTTTTTGAAAAAGTTTGTTACAGAGAAAAAGAAAGAAAGAGAGAGAAAAAAAATAAGTGTCCTGCCAATGTCACAAATGAGGTATCAAAATATGCTCATCTGACCGTAATTAATGCTTAAAACACCAGAGCTTACGGGGGCTCCGCCCCCGGACCCCACCAAGGGCCCTAAGGCGGTCCCCTGTATGCTCATCTGACCGTTATTACATGCCTGAAACCCCAGAGCTTACGGGGGTTTCCGGGGGCTCCGCCAACGGACCCCACCAAGGGCCCTAAGGCGGTCCCCTGTATGCTCATTGGACCGTTATTAAATACCTAAAAACCCCGAGCTTCCGGGGGCTCTGCTCCCTGGACTCTCCGCCAATTAGTGGCCTGCCAGTGTCACAAATAAGGTATCTAAATTTGCTTATCTGGCCATAATTTTAATGCCTAAAACCCCTGAGCTTCTGGGGGTTCAGCCCCTTGACCCCCTGCCGGGGCTCAGGCCCTCGACCTCACGCCAATTTACGCTTTACCCCTGGAATGTTTGCCCCCCCCTCCCCAATCCCAAACTGCTTCCGGCGCGTCTGATCATGTGAAAAGACTGGATAGTGTCATTATGATACTGATTCATAATAGCCTGTTTTAAAGTTTTGTCATAGTTTGCTATCAATAGTCCCAACAAGATATTACATATACTACCAGTAGAAATAAAAAGATATACACTTTTATTCTGTTCGAACTGACGGGATCTCTCGTTTCCATTTATAATTAATCACATTTGTTAGTATTTCTTCATTTCGCTTTTAGTTGCTCTTGCTCTTTGCTCTTTGCTCCATTGTGGGTTTTGTTCTCTCTCTATCTCTATTAATATGTCTCTTTCCTCTCTCTCTCTCTCTCTGTCTATGTAAAATTCTAAGTAGAAGTTAATGATGTTACATCAATGACAATGAACAAATATTTAAATTATACATGTCGTCTATACTTGATATTACTATTCACTTTATTCAACCTGTCCTGTCACCAGATTGAAGAGCTAACGCATTTGCATTTGCATTTGCGTTCTGCCACATCCTCACACTACGCGAGAGGTCTCTGCTTCATGCCCAATCTTCGATCACTGAAGCTGTACGATGTGAAGCTGAGTGATGAGTTCTACTCAACGATGGCCTCTGAGGCATCAGAATCAAAGGTATACCGAACACGATTTTTATTGGAAACGATTTTTTCCAACTGTTTTGCATTGTTCAAACTCAACTGGGGTAACTGTTTTTTCACACTTTTTTGAAAGACATCACTTATTTTCATCTGTTACGAGCACTCTCATATCAATATGATAGTTTGACCATGTAAAAAAAAAGGGGGAAAACGAATCGTGTGAGTAGACTGTGGCCTTAGTGCCGTAATGAATGACAGATATAGATGTTTTTAAAAGAATGTTTTAAGCGCATATTATGTACAAAGTAGTGTGCTTCTTTTTGAAAAAAATGTATTGTCAATAGTCCCTAGCATATTATGTCATATACAGTATAGAGATGATATTAAAGTATTAATGACTGCTTTGAGAGAAATAGTTGTTTTTATACGCTCAAGGGAAGGTTACAGTTGTGCTATTGCCCGAGGCGTGCCGAGGGCAATAACCCAATTGTAACCTTCCCGAGAGCGTATAAAAACAACTATTTCTCGAATAATAAAGCAGTCATTAATACTTTTATATGCCGAAAAAAGTCAACTTATGACACCACCTTGGCCTTTCTATAGTTTATCTGCACGGTTGTTTTATGAGTGTATCTTTGAGAGTATAGACTAGATCTAGATTCTAGTCGAAGCAAGATATTTTTACAATTTTGGGGGTGGGCCGGCCCTGTGGGAATATGGAGAAAAACCTGCGCTTTCATAGACACCTCACTTATTGAGTATCACCTTCAGGATTACAACAGATAAAGGTTTCAACTCGAATTGAAAGAAAAAAACTTGACTTTCTTTTGCATGGTCGCGCAATGCACGTAGACTGCATAGAGACTGCATTGCGTGCAATCTCTATGGGAAGAATTAGCACACAACATCGGGTGCGCAATCAGACACCCTGACTACTACTAGAGCTAAGCATTTTCAGCAACTAAACGAACATGTTTATGGATAATTTCACGTACCCTTTTTGTTGTTCTTGCTGTCAGCGAGTCTTGCATTTGATAAGTTGAAATCTTGGGAGAGTTTCTTTAGCCATTTTTGTCTTGTTTGGAATTGTCTTGTCTTGTATGAAAATACCGACCAATTCTTCGCACACGTATGGTATCCTCGATCGCTCAAACCATTTCACCAAGACTGAACTATTTTTCCGGTAACCATGGTAACTTGGATTTTAGAACTATTTTTTAGAACTATTTTCCCGGTACCCATGGTTACTGGGATTTCAGAACTATTTTTCAAAACTATTACATGGGTTTGGAATTTTACCGGGAATTTTACAGGAATAGTTAAAGTTTATGAATGCAATTTTGACCAATCAGATGGCTGGATTTAAGTGAGGTATATAAAATATTTTATTTCGCTTTAGCAGGCACTTGTTCTACTACCGTATGTGAGACATTAGTTTGTCCTTCGTCATCTCGCCATTCTCTATTCTGTCAAGAGTCATGGCCCTTAGTTTACTCTCACTCTCTCTCTCTCTATCTCTCTCACTCTCTATCTCAGTATTTACTACAGCGTGTTTTGAGGGGCTTTGTAGGTACTGTATATCAGATTTGCATCATAGCGTCCCCAATTCATGAGTTTAGTTTACTAAGACTTCTTTGATATGTACTCCCCCAAACTAAATAACAGTATGACAAATATGTTAGAACCAACCAAGGAAACAATAAGATCTTTAACCTGATGATGATTCCTACATTTTTTTTAAAATTTTACTTGCGATTGCGATATTATTATAATTTTTGACTATAGACAGACGGTTTTTCATTAATATGGGGTCAATTAAAAATGTTGGATTTTGATCGGCCTTCTACAAATATTCAAACAATATACCGAGGTGTTTGATTCTTTGATTTATTGATTGTATTATTGATGTATAAAGTCAATTTAAAAATAATAATTGTAAAATACTTTAAATGCATTCCTTAATGAATAATTTGTAACACTAGATAAATAATATATGTAGCCATAAATATTATGATGTTTATGTTCCCCGTCGTACAAACAGTTGCGATTGATTTGGATCAATCGCAAGTTTGCAGTTCCCTATATCTTATGTACATAGTTGAGATTGATATTTGTCGCAAATAAGTTGCGATAAATATAAACTCTCTTAAGAAGGGGCCCAAATCTTTATATGACGCTCGAGAATATGGAAATTCGCGTGCCTGCCTAGGGTGTCTATGGACATAATTTATATCAGGCCACGCTTTTTTTTTTAAATAATTAAAATATGTTTATTCATTTGAACTATAGTAGAAATGGAGGCGAAATAATAAGACTTAAAGTGAATGAGTTAATGTGATGCAGATACATCTGATTTTAGCTATGATTAAAAGAGGTGTTTATGTTAGTAAAAAACAATGATTGGATCACATCGTTGCGGATTTACCTCTTTTGTATACTGATAAATTATCTTGGCACAGATCGAGACGTTGAGTATTGCGGGTGTTTCCATGATGACTCCACGAAGACTACACTCCATCCTCGCGCTACCATGCCTCCAATCACTCAGCTTGAGCAAAATCAGACGAGTTGACACGGACGATAGAGAGACACTGGTATGTATCTTTACTATTCAAAGTTTGAAGTTAAAATCTTTCGAAACTCAAAAGGAAGGGGTTCAGAAAAACCAAAAATACTAAATATGAATGACAATGGAATTGCCAAAAGGATAATGTATTTTGCTTTGAAATCAAATTAAAACTACATACTACGGGATGTTCGTTAAATCAATGGATGATTTTATATGTCAAACGTCTATACATGCATATTCTTAGTTTTTTCAATTTAGATGAAATTTAACCAGGATACACATTTTGTCAAAGCTTGTTAAATGTCGATTGATGAATGATTGCCGTTTGCTATTTTGTATACAGATGGTTTTGCTTATGTTCTTCTTCATCAAATGTCTAACGTTCCGTAATGTAAAATCAGTTGAACATTTTTTTGTTTTAAACTGGCTGAACGAATATCACAATAAAAAATATTTTTTTATTTATTTATTTATTTATATTTCACCAGGGTAGCCCATTCAACAACAAGTTGGTCTTCCATGAGGCCCTGTAAAACATGTATATACAATTAAAAAGATAAAACAAACAATTAGGTATGAATACATTAATAGAACAGTATTACATATTGAAAATAAATATACAATATCAAACATATTAATCAGTGTCAATTATGATGAATGCTATTATAAATAGACCACTTGCTAAGAGAGTAAAGGATTAACTAAAAGAAGCGAGAGAGAGAGCTTAAAGAAAAATAGAGGCAGACTTGCAGTCAAAAATAATTTTAAAAAGGTGTTCCTCAAAACCTATCCTGATTCAACAGCAAGGTGGAAAAAATATTTCTTAAGTGCCAATTTGAAGGTCTTTACATTACTTATCTGCTTAATATTAGAAGGTAATTTATTCCATAGAGAAGCACCATCATAACTTATTGCATTCTTAAGGTATTCAGTATGACATTTATCAATAATCAGGTCATGACGAGTACATTGCCGTGTGTAAAAATTATGTTGAGTTGATACTTCTTGAAAAACATCTTTGTGAAAGTCTGAAGATAAATCGTTAAGACATTTAAAAACAAATATACATCTAAAATATTTAACCCTCTCTTGAAATGGTATCCATTTCATGCGAGTAAATAATTCCTTTGATGGGGTATACATATTACAGTTTAAAATCATTCTTGCAGCCCTCTTTTGTAGTTTAGTTATCTTATCTATATGACTTAAAAACCTGTTTCCCCAAATTTCACAACAATAATCATTTTGTGATTGTATGAGACATGTGTATAATAATTTCAGTGAAATGTCATCTACATATGGTTTAACTCTTCTAAGCATGGCAAGTCCGGCAAAGACTTTTCTACATAAATAATCTACATGATCAGACCATAATATGTTTTCATCGATCATAATACCTAGACATTTAAAGATCCTACATTGTTCAACACATATATCTTCATACTTTAATGTAATACTGTCATTTTTAAAATGGTTTAATCTTTGTTTACTTCCGATGATCATAAATTTGGTTTTATCAACATTCAAATAGAGTTTATTACATTTTATCCATCTACATATAACATTAAAATCACTTTGCAATTTAATTTGTACATCCGAAAAGGTGGGTCCACTTACATAAAGTGTCGTGTCGTCGGCATACATTACAATTTTTCCATGTTTCAAAACATCTGACATATCATCTATATAAATCAAAAATAGGAGCGGGCCCAAAATAGATCCCTGTGGAACTCCAACAGAAAAACAGCGATCAGTTGATTTAGAATCTTTTATAGCAACATATTGTTTTCTATTATTTAAATACGAGCCAAACCAAGCTAATGATAACTTACTCAAACCTATTTTCTTTAACTTATTTAACAAAATATCTGGATTAACCGTATCAAAAGCTCGTCTTAAATCAATAAAAAGAGCCCCTACAATGAGGCCTTTATCTATGCAGTGTAACCAACTGTCTGTTAAAGCCCCAAGAGCCGAGGCTGTAGAATGACCTGGCCGGAACCCGAACTGCGTCTTACTGAGGATATTATGTTCTATTAAATAATCATACAATTGCTGATGAACAGTCCTTTCAATGAGTTTACTTATTGCAGGTAAGATGGAAATTGGACGAAAATTACAAATATTGTTAATGTCGCCTTTTTTGAATAACGGAAAAACCTTTGCATACTTCCAATCATTGGGAAAGACTCCTGTTGAAAAAGACAAATTAATCAATTGAGTAATGGTTGGTACAATAAAAGCTTTAGACTTTTTTAGGAAGATAATATTTATATCATCAGACCCTGTTGCTTTGTTAGAATCCAAGTTTGAAATCAATTTTTCAACATAGCTTTCATTGGTGGAAACAAAGTTAAAAACATAATTGGAAGGATAGCAATTAAAAACATCCCCAATATCATGTTCGTCGGCTTGTATGACATTCATCTCTTGCGCGAGCTTAGCATTTATTCGAATAAAATAATCATTAAATGCATTGGCAATAGCGTCATCGTTATTAAACACCATATCATTGTCGTAAAGAATGGAAGGAAATGATGAGGATTTTGTTGGTAATAATAACTTTAAACATTTCCACATCTTTGAAACATCGTTTACATTTTTCTTGATTTCTTTCTTTAAATATTCAGTTTTACTTTTAAACATAGATATATTGACCTCATTCCTTAGATTGGTGTACTTTGACCATAATTCTTCACACATTGTATTTAATTGGGAATCTTTTTGCAATAAAATCTTTTTCTTTACTTTCAAAAATTTTCTATGAATATTATCTCTTTTCTTCATCAGTGTTCTAATATATGACGTTATCCACGAAAGCGATTGATCTTTAACACGAAATGATTTTATTGGTGCAACTTTATTTACAATAGAGGTAAAAATTAATTTCCAGGTTCTCCAGAAAACATTAACGTCGTCAATGTCACATAAATTTGACAAAGATGCAGATTCTAAAAGATCATAAAATTCCTGATCGTCAAAATCTTTTAAAGAGCGAAAGGAAACAGTTTTCGGTAGAGACTTTTTCTGTCTTGAATTCAAATTTCGAATAACATACACCATGTAATGATCACTAAGAGAAGTCATTATACATCCATGTTCGACAATTTTTGAAGTACGAGTTGTAAAAGCGAGATCAATAATGGAAGCGGAGTTTTTCGTAACGCGCGTAAAAATATCGATTAATTGAATAAAGTTGTACGAACTCGTCAAATAATCTAGTTTGTGAAATAAACGTGTATCTTTTAATTTACTATAATCACAGTTAAAATCTCCAAAAACGAGTATTTCATCTATTGAAGAACTTGACGAACATATTGATTCCAACCTTGCTTCAAGTTTTTCAAAAAATGAAACATCACATGACGGAGATCTGTATATACTAATAACATACATGCTTTTCTGAAAAGGTAAAGTAATTTGAATACATATCATTTCTAAATCCTGACTTTCCAAATCGTATCTTCTGGTATAAAAAATCTTATCTGATATATAAATAGCTATTCCTCCACCGTGGCGTGTTCTATCTTTACGTTCAACTCTTAAATTGTCGATCGATATTTCATTATCGGATATAGAAGAATCACAAAAAGTTTCGTTAAAACAAAGAACATCAATATTATTATTAGACAAAAGGTATCGTATTAAATCAATCTTATTTACCAAACCTCTGATAGTTTAGGGATTTTACCATTTATAAGATTGAGTTGTTGTGAAAAATGGTTCGTAGACTTTTTCTTGAAGGAAGAAATATCTGGTATAATATTGACATTAGTATCCTGGTTTGACATATGACATTTATTAGAGGCGCTCTCTTCTTGGCCACCATACTAGTAGTAGGGGCAATATCTTTGTTTATGACCAATCTGCAGACACTGGCGGCACTGGAGTGGAGCCCCATGTCGGCAGGAATGAGCGCGGTGGTTCGGTTCTCCACAGAATTCACATCCTTGAAATGCGCGACTTAGATTACGTGATGTTGGTGCACTGACTACTGAAGCATAAGTCGAGCGATGATTCATTGGCATGTTGTATTGTTGTCTTGGTGGGAGTGACTGGGGGTGTGTGCGTTCACGTGACTGGGTGTATTGAAATGGTGGCGTCTGTTGATACGTCCTCTTCCAGGGAAAAAGAAGGATTGATCCTCATTCAGAATTTGGCATTGGTCGTTTCGGTGAAAACGGACAAAATAAGAAACATTTTAACAAAGTATACAAACAGGCGGACAAAGAATAAAAACGGAATTGTGAATGTCGATAATGTTAAAGATATAGTCAAACTCGTATTGGCAATGCGATCATGATATGTTACATCTTACTACGGGAAACCCTCTATTTTTGGTATTCAAAATATTGAAAGTTCCCCCTTATGTAAAGTATTATGATAGACTAACCTTTATTTTTAATGGAAGGCGTTACACGTGTATGGTTGATTGATTGGTTGATTGATTTTTTTTCTCGCTAAGCTTCCAACATACAATAACATACAAGAATAAGAGATCATAATTGAGCCAGCTTGAACAGAATCGCCCAAATAAGCATAATCTGCCGGATCACTGAAATTGAAAATAAATTGGTATTTTTTATATTTTGGAGGAAAAATGGGTTACAATTCGTCCTGAAAGGTATCGCATATGGCTATATTGCCAATGGAAGATTCTCTATATCATTTATAATGTCGGTATCCAAAGGGTTAAAAGCAGCTGTATTCTTCGTCCCAATTGCCACAGTACCCGTTTGTTTGTTTCTTCCCAGGGCAACTTAAAACATTTTTAGTTATATTACTGTATATTTGTGAAATATTTACCCTTCATTATATGAACAGTAAAATTAGTATGTATCCATACAGGGTAGTCATGCTATCAAGCTTTGCTTACTTTGTCAACACTCCTGTTTGATGTTTTTGATCATTCACAGCCAGCCTTACTTTATTCAATTTAGGCCTTTACTCTTTTGCAATGTGTCAAATTTTTTGTATATATTTGTAAAACTGCAAAAATAATATAATAAAATAATAATAATAATAAATAAATAAATAAAATCATATCAAATCAAAACAATAATTAGTCAGTATATTTAATATCTTTTCTTACATTAGTGCTGGTTTTCATACATAGTTTATATAGTGATCGATCTTTTTTGTATCGATGTTGTTTCCTGTAGACTGGTCAAACAACCGCAGTAGATGAGCTATCTGTGGATAGTAAGCATGTGACCATCCTGTGGAATCTTGGACTTAATACATCATGTCCCCGAGTGAAAACCCTCAAACTGAACTGGTCGAGACGGGAGAATGTCTCATCAGATATCATTATGATGGCATGCTCTCCGTTCCATCATCTAACCCACCTTCACATCCAGGGAGACCCGCATAGTGCCACATCTACACTAGATGATCCCGTGTCATTTTGCAAGGCGGTGATAACATCATGCCCTCGACTGACCGAGCTGTCCATTACCAACATTAGACTAAACAACGAGAAGGTAGCCGAGATCATCCATGAGTTGGATGATCATCCACACCTATCAAGCATAAGGTGAGTCTCATTAGAGTTGTACACATTGTGGAATGGTACACTAGTTACCTTTAACTGTGATCTTTTTTCCTCTTCGTTATTCTTATCCGTATCCCTCTCTCTCTCTCTCTGTCCTCTCTTCTGATTAATTTTCTTTCTCTCCTTACTAGCTTTCTCTTTTTTTAAAATAATAATTTACCTAAAAGTAAGAAGTTGCCAAAGAATTTATTCCATTTCAGTGAAGTAGCGGAAAGCAGTTAAAATTGACTAGCATGCGAATTATTCAAATTATTCATTGCCTTACACGTTCGTGTACACGTTTTTTAATCAACATTTCGATTGATGTTTGCAAAATATGCAAATAAGGTTCCATCAGAGATAAATCAACATTTCTAGTTTGCATAACTTGCCATCTAAGCTCCTTCTTGAATCAATTCAAGAAATGTTACGGAGGTTTGCATTGTCATACAGAACAAAATAAATATATTTCAAGATGGATAAAAATATTAATTAATGCTTAATACACAAATTAAGTTTTCATTTTCGGCTACTAGAATGGAAAGTTGTATTTTTTGTACATTAATGATGGCTAAATATTTGCAATTTGGATCAGAAAGTTATTCCCCAATACTCGACTACCCCCAAAACATAACCTCCAATACATTAATTGTTATAAAAGTGGACCTGCACTGTAAAAAAATAATAGTCGAAATAACTCAATAAAATTGAGGAAAAGAATTGCCTTATTTTTATTAAGTAAATATTACCTACGGCATCTTAAGTAGAATTTACTTATTTTGCTGAATAAATTTTTACTCAGTTAAATCGAGTTACATTAACGTAAATAATTTAAGTATTGTAATCATTTTAGATAATTAAAAAAAAAGCTATGATAGGATTACATATTGCACGATTTGGTACCCATCTAATCTAACAAGTAACATCCACTAATCATTCACAACTTCTATTTAAGATTAATCACTAATCACTTACACATACGCTTCAATTCGACACACATTGAAAGGCTCCAAATTTTATATATACTTGATCGTAGCATCTTAAAAGGAAAATTGGTTGACAATTTCCTGAAATATCAAGTTTTGATTTGTTTGGAACTGAGTAAGAATTAAAAAATTGTCTTGTCTTTGCTTAGCCATGTTAAATGAATTAGTAAATGTTTTAAAGTCCTTACATTTTCATTCAACCACAAAAAAGAATTGTTTTATTTTAAAAAGAGTTTAATTTGGTCTTAATGAATATTCATAAATTATGTAAATATTTCTATTACGCACTGCATCGGTCCTTACTTTAAAAAGATAAGAATAATCAACATAAATTGTTTGAGTAATACGTATAATTTCTGATTTTGAGTTAAAATTACTAAATTAATACAAGCTGAAATTACTTAAAGTTCTTATGTATTTGATTTTACTTAAATATTCCACGTATGTTCTACTAAATTGAAAGTTTGAGTTAGCAAGACTTAAATTTAGTGCGTAAGTGGCAAAACTAATGTTTTCAAGTAAATTCTACATGGAAAAAATACGTAAAAATTACCAATGAACAATTTTTTTTTTACAGTGTGGAGGCAATTAAACATAAAGTTAAACTCTGGTCATGCGATTATATTCTGATAGAAACGGTGTGGAATTGCAAGGTTCTGGAATCATAAAACTATAAGAAATTGGGCCCAGTCTTGGTAAAACTAACAAGCACTGTACACAGAAAGGTGTATATGGGACTACACAAACATGAGGCATACAATTAAGGACACA
This sequence comes from Strongylocentrotus droebachiensis, assembly GCA_035222895.1. Classification (NCBI taxonomy): domain Eukaryota; kingdom Metazoa; phylum Echinodermata; class Echinoidea; order Camarodonta; family Strongylocentrotidae; genus Strongylocentrotus; species Strongylocentrotus droebachiensis. Next base: position 27,648 of record JAVYIG010006082.1, read on the forward strand.
TTCTTTAACAATGCTTCCAGCTTTACAAATCTGAGATGCATGGCCCTACGTTTTATCAGTGTCTGTGATATGGTGCGATATTGAAGCCCTTAATAAATTAATTGCGCTTCCAAATGATCATGAAATGCTTCAAAAAAGTAAAAAATCTTTGAGTGACTCTTTTTACCATACTCGTTTTTCCCAATAGACTGTAGTCTTAGGACAAATCGTCGGGAAAATGGTTTTGAAATTGCATATTTCAATTAAAAAATATCTTTATAATCAAGCAAGTGATTGGCTTGTAAAATTCATGGGCTTCATTTCTGACCTAAAGGTTAATAGTTATGATTGCAGCATGAACTAAATTCAGGATTTTGTTTAGAATCAGAGGTAAAGTTACTTAATACCTTTAAAGATTGGAATGAATTTCAGATGGATAATGTTGTGCATACATGAGTAGGATGTCTTAAAGATTAGATAATGGACTGCTGTATAAGGCATATTACAAAACTTTACATAATTTGATGATCTCAGTATATTATAATTTATTCTTATTGTCCAATCACATTTTCTTAAGATAAATTCAAATCCAATTGTTTTCATGCATCATGATGTTAATAGATTTGATGTATCCTACCTTACACAACATCGACACCATGGTTTGCAATCCTGCAATATAGATACAGAGCAATATTATGCAAGGTCTGATGTTTATTGACATTTCCTCTATTCTCACACCACAAAGCAAACATATCTGATGGGTTTTAAAAGAGTATCGCACGTCAGGTTTGTTCTGAAGATCACGTATTCTACCCCGAAATGTACTGTTTTATTACTATAGGTTGGAAGAGTGTGGTACCGACGTGGATCTGGATCCACTGATTTCTGAGGTGAACGGTGAAGGCAAGCTGACTGTCATCGTAAAGCATGGCAGGGTAAGATATAACATTAGATTACATGCCCATCCTCCGATTGTTCCTTCTTCCTCTTTCTTGCATTCCATCATTTAAAAGTATTCTTGTATTTGTTTGTTATCGATATTCAACTCCATTCAATCGGTACCCAAGAAAGAAATATTACACATATTTATTTTGTATTGAAGCTACCTTTTATAAGTTTATTCTCGCCTGATTAAAATAACCCAGTTCTTGCTCTGTGTAATGATTTCCGGAATCTGAGAATTAACAAACATAAAGAGAGTGACTTTTTACAACTATAAGAGCATTTATAGTGAAAAGGCACTTTTCTCTTATGTTCATGATGTTTTTCAAAGGCAAAAATGCTCATTGTACTTCGACACTCTTTAAAAAAAAAGATATCTTATCACAAGATGGAAAATTTCCTTATCTTATCTATAGGTCGAATTGAAGAAATGTTTGTAATAATCATGTACCAGACGTTTTAGCAAAAGTGAATTCAGCACAGTGGCACAAAGCAGATAAATTAAACATACTTTTTACATCAATTAATTCATGAGGTTGAATATACGAGTATATATTGGGTAGAAAATGAGTCACACTGCTTTATTAAAAAACAATGGCCTTAACGAGTATGAAGCACAGTGAGAACCAAAATACAGACAGAAAACATGATATAGTCTCTCCAAATCCATGCACCAAAACTCAATCCAAACCGTCTTGCAGTTAGACCTGCCAGAGCACGTAATCTGGTGATCTCTTCATTTCAGGATTTATTCATACCAATTTAATATAAATCAAAATCAAGTAATTTATTTATGTATTCATCATGAAGTTCATAGATTTGCTGTTACCTACAAACACAGTTATGATACCATGGTTTACATACATGCAATATAAATACAGAAAAATATCATGGAATGCTGGATGTGTAATTGTCATCTATTCTCACACCACATACCATACACCACAATATAATCCCACATAGTTTGTTAAAAGAGTATTGTATGTCAGGTTTGTCTCGTTTAGAAGATCATGTATAGTTTTTCTCCAAATGCACTGTTTTATTACTATAGGTTGGATACGTGTGACACCAATCCGCATCTAGGTCCATTAATTTCGGAGTTAAACAGTGAAGGCAAGCTGACTGTCACCGTAACGTATGGTGTGGTAAGATATAACAATATTGTACATGCCAATCCTTTGTTTAATTCTTCTTCCCCTTTCTTAAATTTCATCCTTTCAAAGTAGGGTAGTTTTTTAGGTATCCATATTGAGCTCCGCCCAATCGTTACCCAAGATTAAACTATATACACATAATTTAAGCTGTCTGTTATGTGTCAATTGGGGTCTGATTAAAATGACCACGTCTACCAATAGGTTTTTTCTTAATTCGTGTAATGATTTTCGGAAACTTAAATATAACAAACATGTAGAAAAAAAAACTCTGCACAAATAGATGAACTTATTTGGTGAAAAATTACTTTTAATTCATGTACAAGTATAAGGCAAATACGCTCATTGTACTTCGTCCTCCGTTTTTAAGCGATATGATTTTAATATCTCATGAAAAGATGGAAAATGTCCCTTTTCTTATTTATAGGTATAATTAAAGAAAGGTTTCAAATGATCATGTAGCATGGATCTTACCAAACAGAAACTCTACTGGCAATTTCCATAAAGTTTGAATATACGAGTATATACCGTAATGTATAGATCTGTAATTGAAACAGGTAATATTTCATGAAGCAATGATGCATTAAGTTGGATGAATGGTACCTTCTTTTCATTTAAACATAGTTTTGTTTAAGTTTGAATGATTTGTTTTATCCTTAATGCTTCCAGAAGCATAGATGTTGTAAAGCAACAACATATTGAACCATGGAACACATTGGAAGATCACCCTCGACAGAGCACGGAGACTACTGTGGATTTGAAAATGAAACTTAGCTAACTGAATAATTGGTAATGCTAATTATGCTAATTGAAGGATTTTCGTGTTAAAATGGATAGTAGCATGATATCTACGATAAAAATTGATTATGCCCCGTCTTTAAATTGTTAATTAATTATTATCTTTACACTCTGAAGTATATGTAGAATGTGGATTTATTTTAAGGGCGAGTTCTTAAATTCTCTGCAGCCTCTTCGAAAGTACTTTGATCTGATCAAAACATTTCTGCAATCACATCATATAGATAGAGAGAGATAGATATAGAGAGAGAGAGAGAGAAAGAGAATGAGGCGCCTTGTGACCCCCACCCCCCCCCCCCCCCATTTAACATCGTCATGTAATGCCATTTGATGTAAATATGATAACCATTGGATGGGTTATAATGTTTAAATAATCTATGCCAGACAACTTAGAGCATAAAACATACAGCTTACAACCAACAATCTATGTTATAACGTATTAGGCTCCTTCGTTTCATCCTTTCTAATTTTACTATAAGTTCTTAATTTACAAGTACATGTAACTACAAGTAAATCAAAGTGGTTTGATATATGTTATAAACCTGCAAGTATTCAAAATGCGTATGTATTTTTACTATTATTACATTTCTTGTAAATAAGACTAGCAATGAGTAACGTGAAATGTGAAATATAAAATGAACCGAATTTAATTTGAGAAAAAGATAAACTCTCTATTGATTGTTTAATAGTATTCATGCGTTTGTACTCATATCGGCTATATTGTAATGATGGTGATATAATTAATGCACTGTATTCTCATTACAAGGTCATCAAGCATCTAATCCATAAGGATCTGTTGATATATTCTTCATCACACCGATACAAGTATTCTGTACCAATTCAATAGAGCTGTTCTGTATACCAGGTTCTACATCATGAACTACGGGTAAAGTAATTTATGTGTAGAATGTATTTACTCGCCGTAGAACTTTTGTCTTATTTACACCCTTTCCAATAAATTCTTGCTGTATAGAATAAATTATTGCATTGTTTTTTTCTAATTCTAAAAGTTACAATTAGGTTGTGAACTTTCTCATTTGTTGATAAGATGTAAATAAACATGATAGAATATAGTACCTGCCTGTAAATATAACCTACTTAATTCTTATATGATTTATTGTAGAGTTAGGTTCATTCTGTGGAGGGGGGCTGTTCAGTCATGTGAAAACATAAATAAGATATATAATACTGCTATTAAAGGCATAGCTGTTTATAAAGGCTCAAGTGTGCGTTACATCCTGCTATGGCCCCGAGAGCCAGTATAAAAACAGCTATGCTTCGAATAGCCAAATATACCAAATTCACAAAAAGTCTACAAAGAATTATTGCCTTATTATCCTTTTCTTAAGTAAAGATTGGTTAAAATATCGCAGATAATCTGAGACACTGTCTGTTAATATTCGCTGGAAAGTTGCCTGAATTTAACGATCCTCCGGGAATCGCACACACACTGTATGGTATCTGCGCTCGCATGAAGAAACTTTTTACACGTAAACCATTGGGGATCTCAGCAAAATTTAACTCTGCCCGTTACCTGGGGCAAGGAGATACGGAACTTCTCATGATTTACAGGATTATTCTCGTATTATTAATTATGTTTTTCTATGATCAGTCGATCTAAATAGGACACAGACCAACGTGATACCATATAAATTGCCAATCGTCTAAATTGACAATTTCTTTCAAGTTTTATTGTAAACATCCATCACTTCTGTGCAGTGTTTTTTTCAATGACGTCTTATCATTTGATAGCCGTTTATACATTTCTTTCCATTATATTGAGAAAAAAACCATTTCCATTAATCCCTGTGTTGAAATGATTTTGACAGTTTGTGCAGTTCACCCGAATGAGGGTAAGTGAAGTGGGATCTTGCAATGTGCATTACGTTGTGGGATGTGTATTCTCTTTGTTCGAGCTGAATTGAAGGAAAACAAAATCAACATTCTCTAAGTAAAAGGCTGTTTGATCACCTTGAACAAATCTGGAATCATCTGAAAGCCAATCAATTTCTGCGATATATTTTTCCCATGCTTATGGATTTGCAGGACATCTGTAACGGATTATTGGTATCCGGAATGTGTTGACTATGTAAATAAACATGTACATATATATATTTTTCTCAGTCAAGAATCATTTATTTATTCATGTCTTTCTACACACGTTTTTTTATATCTGAATTCATTTTGCAAATACATCTGAGAGTGTACATCATTGCATGTAAAGTGAAACAAAGAAAACGTATGACTAGCAGGGGGACTTGCATAATATGGAATGTTTGTCACTCTCTCATCAGTAATTGTAGAGACAACGATTATATGTATTTATCTAAGCAGTAAGGCTTAGATGCATGTCATTTGATGTAAATTATTGCTTTATCATCTGATAAGCAACTAATTTGGTTAGGCCTTAAACCTAATGGATCCGTGGGTATATATATTTTATATGTTTGTTGCAGTTGTGATGTGAAGAATAATTATGAAAGCCATTTGCATTTTAAAGTATCACCTCAAAGCTTTATTCACGTTAACTGGAATAAGTCGGATAAGGGGTAGGCAACATGAAGAGAGAAAAGGGCAAAGCGATTTTCATAGAATTGGAGAGTGTGAGGAGGAGAAAAGGACGTGGTGTAAGTAGACGCTGAAAGATGGAGAAGGATCAATAGAGAGAGAGCGAGAGAGAGAGAGAGAGAAAGAGGAGTAGAGGGGGAGGAGAAAGACAGAGAGTGAGAGAGAGAGACAGAATAAACGAATGAAATACAAAACACATACGAAAGCAAGAAAACGTGATATAACGCATAGACGCAAAATGGTTCTAGAACAACTACCCCCTGGGCAATTACCCGATCAATTACCAGCGGAACATTTAACCCTCAATGACAATTACCCCCCGGAAAAACAACCTCTAAAAAATTTACCCTCGAGAAAAAACACCACCCCCCCCCCCCCCCCGGAGGACAATAACCCCCTCCCACTGGCAATTTACCCCCTTGGACAATCATCACCCGAGAACAATTTACCCCCCCCCCCCACCAAAAATAAATAAATAAATAAATAAAACCAAATTAATGAACAAGGGGGGGGGTAATTTTCGTGGGAGAGGGGAGGGGTTAATTGTGCTAGGGGGTGTTTTCAGGGGGTAGGGTGGGGAATTGTCCCGGGGGGGGGCAATCATCCACGAGGATAATTTTTGTGGATTATTGTCCTGGGGTTAGTTTTTCTCGGGGTTATTTTCTTGGGGGTGATTGTCCAGGGGTAATTGTCCCGATACGATCAAGTATCAATAATCACTCCACATTTCGCTGAGGAACCACTCAGAAATACAGGATGCAGATTAAAACGCGACATCGGTATACACATCAATACAAACCTGCCAAACACTTGTGTATACATGAGTCCTGAAAAATATCGTGAGGTGTAGATCGAAAGCTTGACAAAAAATAGGAAGACACAAAACAAAAACTATGTACGATCGTGCATAATTATCTCATCATTCTTTTACATGTATAAACCACTCGTCTTTTATTCGTGGTACACTAACCCCTCCCCTATTTTATATACGTACGTATGCAAGTGTAAAATATCAAACTGGCTTTGAGGCCTCTTTTTATAAACAAAGAAAATGAATATCATGTTGCCGAAAAAGAGGGAAAAACCATCTTCACTTCAAGAAGTAGATATTTGTATTATAATTAATATCTAGAAAGCTAGGCTTTGTAATTGTAATGTATAAACACTGCAATTATCATATTTCCATGTAATACTCTTTTTTGAAATATTCGTTTGGTATTATATATTTATGTTACGATTGATTACCATGGTATTCTATGAAGTTCAAAAGGGCATATGGTTTAAAGGATGACAGGTGTTAAATTGGTACCGGTAGGAAGAAATTCCTTAGCGCTGTGAGCACCAAAAGCGGCAGGCTAGCAGAGCCGGTGTATATATCGGAGTGCTTTGAGCACGTCGCGTGGTGGATATGTACGCTATAAAAATATATGGTATTGTTATAATTAGTATATTATCATTATTATTAAAAAGGAAAAGGGCCACCTGTCTAAGTAAAGGGTCACTGATCAGAGATGAAAAGAGCATATATTACTCTTGAAAAGGGGCACATGTCAAAGTAAAAGAGGCCCCTATATAATCAGAACAGGGGCACTTCTTATCAGGAGTGAAAAGGGGCACTTATGAGCACGCCGATTTAGCGAAGATGACGTCATTAGTGCGCTTGCATCAGGGAATTCAAGGTCAAAATGTCAATTCAGACACTGATAAATTATTGGTCGAGCCTTTTTGTTTCCTTTATTCCGACAAAATTATACAATCAATCAAAAGTTTAAAACCAGAAGAAAGCTAACGATTAGTATTTTCATTAACCGCTTGCCCCAAAGTCGCTTGACCACAGTGAAACGAGTGAGAGCTTGCGTGAGAAGCGAAAGTGTGATTGAAACTCGCTATTTGCTCTTCTCCAACGCAAAAAGAGACGACATTGTGCAAGATAAATGTATTTTTTCCGACAAAAGTACAGAAAATTTGCATATGGACTTTTTATATTATACTTTATGAAATGTTACCCGAGTGACTTCCGGACGCCCCAATGCTGGAAAGAAACGCACATTTTAGAAAACTTCACTTTTTCATGAAAAAATGCTTATTTGTTCTATGCACGCAAGTCAGATTGAGCGGATGATACAACGTTTCCATATGGGGAGGGGACCTCGAGCCCCCCCCCCCCCCCCCCCTCACCATGAGCTCCGCCTCTAACATCTCATTGCAGTCTGTTCTGTCTGTGCGCAATAAATTATTGTATTTGTGATATTAGATATTGGCATATCTAAAGCGACCTAGCTATGATTAATAGTCCCCCAAATGAACAAAGTTTCTAAATGTATATATAAAGTTAAGTATTCTATTACCTTATTTCTTTCTTTCTTTGTTGCAATCAAAACTTGAGGTTGGATTTTCACCTATTTCACTTATTTCATGACTAACAATAGAAAACAGATATACATATCTGTAATCGTGTTGATGGTGGACCTGGATATCAGGTAGAGTGTAATAAACAGAAGCCAGAACATTGTTTCCATTTTTCACTTCTGTTATCATTATGTCTGTTTGAGTTTTCTCGTATACTATTTTAGCAAGAAATGTTTGTATCAAAGCGTAACGGAGTAATACCCAAATTTGGACATACTTACACTTCAGGTTCCAAAACAGTTTTCTATTGTAATTACACTCTTAAGAATCTATTCGACAAACAAGTTTTTGAGCTTCCGTGCACCCATGCTCCTCAGCATTCAATCAGTGATCAGCGTGTATATCATTACAAATTATTTCAATCAAGGTACGTTTTGTTTCAGAATGTTCCTTTGAAATGTGTTTTTCTATCTTTTTGTTACCCTTGTTACAAGCCCATCATTCGGGCATAGATTTGTGTGGTTTCCAGGCAAAGTCACTCTTCTGTCTATGTCTCGCTGTCTGTCTGTCTCTCTCTGTCTCTCTCTCTCTCTTTCTATCTCTCTGTCTCTCTCTCTCTCTCTCTATCTCTCTCTCTCTCTTGTGTTGAATAATCCACGATCCATGAGTAAACCCATATCCTTTATATACTATAAACACAGAAGAAGAAAGGAAAGACACTACACGCATAATAGGTTCCAAAGCATGGACAATCAGACCATATCGTTCATTCCCTTGCCTGAATTGTGGATTTTTTTGCTTTTTTCTGCCTGGGGAGAGACTAAGGTTTTCACTTGCTGGGCGGAATGCCCAGACCATTATGACGTGTTTGATTTGCATCACAATGCCATCATCGGGACCGACTCAGTGAGCAAGAGATATGATTCCTTTGTGTGGTTTACCTGCTCAATGTCACCAGACTGGGAAATACGGACTCACACAGCCTTTGTCTTTCATTTCATACGGGTTATTTGTCACTATTACATGAAAATCTGATGGAACGAAGCACATTTGCGCAAAGGGAATTATGAGACTGATTCTAGATCATTTTCCTCGACACACTGCATGCTTCGGCATCTGTCAAACCGGATTCATAACACAGATCTAGGCAAACTCTGCTGTCATCTTGCGAAAGAGACGTTGTAAACGCCTTTATAACACGTCCTAGAAGAGACCTCTCATGTCACTTGCTGCCAGTTACTTTTATTTTTACTGTGTAAGCTTATGTTTGAGTTATTTTAGCTCGGTTATTATTGGATAAATATTTCTGAGGAGAGGGTTCGACGCCTTATTTCACGATACATTTCGCAACAGTGAGTAACAGTGAGTATGATATATCATTTTCGACTCGTTACCTCTAAATGTTGTTGATCTAAGAAATAGCTGCTATATAAGGTCATCGGAATATACTTTTAAAATTCATGTTAAAGATTGTAGAAGCCCTTATCCTTAGTAAATATCGTAAATAATTTGACTACATGTTATTAGATATATCCACATAAGCATGTCTTAAAGGACCACTCTAACCAAAAACAGGCTAAACAATGAAAAAAAGACATGTAGAATCATTTTTGACGGAGATTCCGAACATGAAAATTATTTTTCTTAGAAATCATCAATTATTCTGGAATCTATCTTTAAAAATGACGATTCAGAACGCTCAGAAAAAAGCATTGTTCGGAGCTGTATTGCGCAATAGAATATGACGTCACTGCAGGAGCCTCTCCGGTGAAAAGGAGGGTGAGTTAGGAATCAAAATGTCTTTAAAAGGGCAAACTATGATATTAATTGGAAAAACAAGACATTTATTAGAGAAAAAAAATATGCACTTGATAATCCCAGTACGTTTTTGGCACTTTCGTCATTCCTAATATTATGAATTACAATGAGATTGTAAGATCCTAAGTTGTAGGTCAAATCGGCCATGCCCGCAATGACGTCGAATGCGCGATCAAGCCACGTTACCGTATTACCTTTTTTTCGAGGGGCGTAGCCCAGCAAGCGTGAGATCTGTGAAAAATGGATAGTTATTAACCTTTTTTGGTCAATTTAGAGATTTTCTGAAAAATCAGAGGCTGGAATATTAATAAGTAGAGGTGTATTCATGTTTGAAAGGCTGTGTTAGTTGGGTTAGAGTGGCTCTTAAGGTTCTTAAGTCTATACCTGGGTATGGATAAGGCTTTTTGGCTCTGGTAACATAATTATGGAGGAACATCATCCTGTTCGAAGCCCCTGTAGGATAGTGGACTTCACATTTAAAGCTCATCTGTACTAGTTTATAGGAGGGATTAGACCACCCTGCAAGGTCACTGGACAGGCAGTTATCTCATCAACTCACCTCTCAATTAACATGATAAAAAGAGAATTATGGGGGACCAATGGTCACCGGTTAGGCATTGTTTTATATAACCTGTAGAGGGAGAAAGTAGCTACAAGTACTACAGTGTGACTTTAATCAACCTAAAAAATGTGTTTCCGTTGAAGATTTGTTGATGTTGTTGTTGTTGATGATCATGATGATTCATGATCTCATGTGGTTAAAGAACAATTTCAACATTCGGGCAATGTTGGGCAATTTGCATAAATTGCATAAACATGTGAGCCAAACGTTCCATGATGATACATGATAGGTGTATTCCCAGCTTCTGAAGGGAGTAGGATTCATTTCTGGTGTTTATGTTGCAATTTAACGTCATGTACAGTATAGGTACTAAAGGTCAAGTAAAGATCGGAATAGTTATCATGGAATACTTACAATGGATAATGTTACATCTTGAAATATATTTATTTATTAGGTGTTCTATGTACAGGGCGGTTTCTTCAGTACATAAAAATTGCTTTGCCATTTTGTCAACATGATACAATTACAATACAATGTAAAACAAGATATATTCAACAGCGGCAAAATATTAGAATACGTTATAATAAAAGCAATACAATACCACATAAGGTACGTGAAAGATCAGACTCTTTGATTTATCATCTTTCCACCGTGCGACTTTAATGGTACAATCCAGTAAATCAAAACAGTAAAATGGCTCTTATTCAAAAGTTATTCATTAAATAAAACCCAAAACTTCAGTGGTATCAGAAAAAATAATGTTATATTTTATCAGTTAATAATTAAACATTATGAAAGTGTAGCATTTTACGATACAAGACGCCGATTTAGCGGTGGTGATGTCAAAAGAACCTGTTTATTTTCGCGTGCATCCGCGACTTCAGACGCTGAAGATTATTTGTCAAGCTTTTATGTTCCCTTTATTTCGACAAAAATATACAATCAATCAAAACAAGTTTAATACCCGAAGAGAGCTAACGATTAGTATATTCATTAGCAGCTCACCCCCAAACCGCCCGACCACAATGGAACGAGTGAGAGCTTGCAAGATCGGCCGAAGTATGATTGAAACTAGCTATTTTGCTCTTCTCCAATGCAAAAAGAGACGACATTGTGCTGCCTTTGAATGCTGGAAAGAAACGCACCTTTTAGAAAACTTCACTTTTTCATGCACAAATGCTTACTTGTTCTCATGCACGTCAGTCAGATTGAGCGGATGATACGTTTCCATATGCCCCTTTCAATATCTTTTTTTGGGGGGCGGAGCTACACGTCTGGCAAGAGGGACTCCATATTATGCACACTGCAAGACTTTCGTGCCCCCCCCCCCCCCGCCCCTTTCCCGGTAAAAAAAAAAACCTTCTTATAATATCATCCCCCTTTCTTTCTTTTCCCTTCTCATTATTCTCCTTTTCCCCCTTTTCTCTTCTCTGTCTTTCCTCCCTTTCTTCATTTTCGCCTTTTCTCTCCCCTCTCTCTCTCTCTTCCCCTTTCTTCCTTTACCCTTCCTTTTTCTCCTCTCCCCCTTTCTCTCCTCCCTTTTTTCTTCTTCTTTCTCTCTTCCCTTTTCTTTCTTTTTTCCCTTCTTTTTCTTTCTTTTTCCCCTTCTTTTTCTTTCCCCCTCCTTTTTCCCTGTTTCTCCCTTTTTCTTTTCCCCCTTCCCCCTTTTTTTTACCAGGGGGGGGGGACCGTGCCCCCTGTGCCCCCCTGAATCCGCCACTGGTATAATTGTATAGATGTACAGTTTCCTGCGTTCTGATTGGCCGGCTGGATAGACGTATAGTCGTATAGTTGTGTAGTTGTACGGATAGTGGCATGCTTGGCCCGCCATATAACCCGCCATATTTACCCCGACTATATATAGCTATTAGCACGACCTTTACCCTAGAGTAACTTGCCTCCGTCTGAACAAGACTTATATGACATGATATGATTTGCATCACAATGCCCATCAGGACCGACTCGCGATTGGCTAGCTCTTATGTGTATTTACCTCTGTTTTCGTTTTTGGACCAGATGGCTCGACTGACGTGCATCAGGCGCCTGCTCAATGTCACGAGACTGTGAAATACACTAGACACATGCACGCAGCCTATGCCTTTCATTTAATACGGGTTACCCGTCACTTCTACATGAACATCCGATGGAACGAAGCACAAAATGTTGTACAAAGGGAATCTGCATTAGATTGATTTCTATATCATTTTAAACCACACACTGCATGTTTCGGCATCGTGTATTGACACAGTGACAAGCTCTCCTCTATAAATCTTGGGAAGAAACATTGTAAATGCCTTTTGTTTCTTTATAGCACGTTTCAGAACAGACCTCTCAAGTCATTTGTTGCCTGTTACTTGTATTGGACCTGTGCAAGATTATGTATGAATCCTTTTAGCTCGGCTACAATCGGATACATATTTTTGAGGAGAGGACTCGTGGCCTCATTTCATGATATATTTCGCTTATAGCAGGATCTAAGCAAACAGTGAGTTTAATTATTTTGTAATCGTTACCTCTTAACTATGTTGATCCAAGCAATTGTCATCTAAAAATTGTAAAAGATGCATTGTAGAAACCCTTATCCTGACTATTATAAAAAATTGACTAAATGTGGCTAGAAGTGTGAGAATGATGACAACGTGGTCTATACCAACATTAGAATGTTTTATGGTACTTAAGTCTATACCTCGGCAATGGTAAGTCATTTGGCTCTAGTCAGTGGCGTAACGTGGGCTCAATCATTCGAGGGGTGGAGCACCAGCCTTTACTCTATATACTAGATCTGTTTTTTTCAACCTTTTTTCCTTTCAAGTCATGACACTTTAAAAGTTTGTCGTTACCAGAATCCAAATTTATCAAAGAGGATTTGTTTTCCATCCCCTGTATACATAGACGCCTTTTCCCCAAAATATACTATCCGGATCTCAAATATTGCGCTATTATTATTGCATAAATGTTATTCAGTCAGCAATAATATTCGGTCACCTCGTTATGAGGAATCCTCCTGATTTATCAATTTTTCGAGAAGTAAAGCGAACGAGGGAAAAAAGATACTTTGTTGCTGTATAAATTGAATAACAAAAAACATATTTAGTTAATTTCTTTGTGTCCATGGCTCTGCTTTGCTCGTGCAGGTTCTTTACTATGGCATGCTCTCCCTCAAAATATATTCGTAAAAGCATTTCCCTAATTTAAGTACAAATTTCCACCACTCAGAACACACATTATTTCTGCCAACTTCATTTTTTTTTTCTTTTAACATATTTTACTGCCTTACTATCTTTAATTTCCAGCCCACAATACAACATACTAAATATTAAGAAATAAAGTCAAATATCTATAGTGACTGTGAACAGAAATGGGATAATGTAGCGCGGATCCAGAAGGGCCAAGCGGGCCTCGAACCCCCCCCCCCCCCCCGCAAAACCAAGAGAGAGAGAGAGAGAGAGAAGGGAACTAAGGGAAAGGGAGAGAGGAGAGAAAAGTATTTTTTTTAAAGAAGAGAAAGAAGAAGAGAAAGGGGGAAAGGAGATCGGGGGACGAAAGGGCCTTGCCCCCAGGCTTTTGCCTCCTCCCCCCCCCCCCCGGTCGAAAAAATAAGAGAGAAGGAAGGAAAGGGAACGAAAAAAGTAAAAAAAGGCGATAAAGGGAAGGGAAAAAAGAGGAAAAGAAAAGAAAAGAAGAGGGATATCAGTTGCAGTTTTCCCGCCAACAAGTTGTGGGCTCCTCGCGCTCCTGCCAAAAAAGAGAGAAGGAAGGGAATGGGAGAGAGGAGAGCTAAAAGAAACAAAAAAGAGGAAAAGGAAAGGAAGATGGTAAAAAGAAGGGGAGATCAGCTGCGATTAATCTCCCCAACAACGCGTGGATCGGGGGGGGGGCACTGGCGTAGTGATAGGGGGCTGGGGCGCAGTTGCCCCCCCCCCCTCAAATAAAATTCAAACGTGGTTTATTTCTAATTCGATACCGGTGATTTACAATGTTGCTGAAGTTTCACACTAAAATTCTCACTCTTTAGTAAATTATACTTTTTGGGGCGTTTGTTGGAAAATGTCAACAAATTCCTCAATTAACAGTCAGGCAAGAAATAAGCTTATTTAAAGGCCTTCATGTCAGGGCATGCGGAACAGCGGTGCTCGCGGGCCTCGAGCCTCTGCCTCCCCCACACACTTGTTTTGAAAAAGTATATTAAAGAGAAATGGAAAGAGAGAAACAAAGAAAGGATAGTGACCTGCCAGTGAAAAAAAATAATGAGGTATACAAATATGCTCATCTGACCGTTATTATACGCTTAAAACCACTGAGCTCCCGGGTGCTCTGCCTCCTGGACCCAACCAAGGGCCCTAAGGCCGGCCCCTGGAAACTCATCTGACCGTAATTTCATACCTAAAACCCCTGAGCTTACGGGGGCTCCGCCCCCTCGACCCCACCAAAGCGGGCCCCTGAAGGCTTATCTGACCGTTTAAAAATGCCTAAAACCCCTGAGCTTCTGGGGGTTCCGCCCCTGTACCCAACGCCAATTAGTATCCTGTCATTGTCACAAATAAGGTATCAAAATATGCTGATCTGACCGTAATTAAACGTCTAAAACCCTTGGGCTCCGCGGGCTCCATCCCTCTATCCCATCAAGGCGGGCACCTGAATGCTTATCTGACCGTTATAAAATACCTTAAACCCCTGAGCTTCTGGTCACCATTACGTACCAATATTTGGCTCGCATAATTTCAAATTTGCCCCCCCCCCCCCCCACCCCCAAGAAATTCTGGATCGACGCCTGGGCCTACTTCACGCCCCGATATTTTAATTTTTGTCCTGCTTCATTCGAATGAATGAATGTTTATATCAGGTGTGGAATAATATCGTTTAGATGTAGTTCATAATTATCGCTATGAATTTTCTTGTATTAAGATGACTTTAAATGTTGTTGCTACTATTATTGTTGTTATTGTTGTTTGAGTTGTAGGCCAAGATGATTATGCCCTGCGAGCTTGCACGCAAAGAGTCATGCCAACTTTTTACACAACTATTTAAACATTTCATATAGATAAGTCTCAGGTGACACCGTTTGCCTAGCCTTTCAATCTATCACATTTGTAATGGTTTTTATTATACCAATTGCTATTACTTTTAATATTCTCATTGAGTTAGTAGAAAATATTGAATGTTATACATATTTTAAAAATATCTTCAAACTGATGTGGACAGTCTCATTCTTTCGCTTTTTTCAATTCTGCTTTATCAGTACTTTTGTGTATGTCAGACACTTATATCCGCATGTCATCCAGACAAACCCCATCAATAACCAAATTATTGTCACTCTACATCTTCTCAACTGGCGATGGCGCTTGCAGTCAGTCGACGTGGCTTGCGGCTGTTGCTAAAGTTTAACAAATATATGTATATATGTTAAAGAAAACAAATTTATTTTAAACAATTAAAAACTCAGCAAAATCAAGACGTTGTAGTTCAAGTTAAGCCCAATTGACATCTCCTTTGTTTATCGCACCAAAATTACAACATATACATTTCCTCTCAGTGTAATTGTGGCCAGGAATTGTACTTACCGGTATTTTTTCACATCAATATTAAATTGTGATTGATATATTTTGGAATAAATAGGTGTTAAAAATGCCACATCTGGGCCTTTAAAAACCTGGACCCACACCGTTGTTGGCTCGGTTGCTACGCTCCCTCGCAGCACAGTCGTCAAATATACAGACTGTCACTTCAACCTCAAAACAAAAATTCGTTTTGGCACTTCTTATAAGCTAGTTGAGAATGCGGGCTCTGAACATACAGCAAGAAATTGATATGCACATTTGTTCAATTTTATATATACGTTGGCTGTAAAACATATCTCGAAACCTTTAATTCTTCGCTCATGATGTATATGCTGAGGGAATCTTTGTATAATCAAATGCACATGTTAATGATGATAGCAATACAGTTCTGATATAGCGCATTATGCCTTTGAAAAAAGGTCTGGACACGCTTTGATAGGAAAAGAGAAGGAAAACATTTTGAATCAGACATTAAATTCGTCACGGAGACGAATTAGGTGATCTGCCGCTTTGATCGAGACATAACACATGTAGAAACTCTTTTGATCTTTAAAAAAAACTCCTCCCTCCACTGATATAACACGCCAATGATAACAAAAATTAACAAAATGACCAAAATGGCGCCTAGACGCCGTGACGCATCAGTAATTCAAAAAAATATCTTCGGTAGGATCCATAATCATGCATATCGCACATGTCATAACAATTGCATTTTCATTTACCATGTCAATCATAAGATATGAAGCAAACAAAATCTTTGTAGACAAAATAGGAAACTAGACACTGAATGCGTCACAGAGACGAATTAGGTAGGTGATTGGCCGATTTTAATGGGAGATTTTGTCTTTTAAAAAAATTCTTCCCTCAACCCATATAACAAGCTTATGTACAAGCTCATTTAGTAATCAAGGATGTAGAAAGAGAATAAGTTATTGTGCTGACTTTTGTTCGGGACAACCTTGTTCCCATTAAATCAATGACATGATCAGGTGAACAAACAACAAAAATACACGTCGTTTATGAAATTATGGTTCTGATTATTTGTTATACGAATATGTCGGATCGTACAGAGCAGTAAAAAATGCGATGTTGACGGTCGTAATCATTAGGATAAAATGTGCAGGTGAGAATTGTAAGAGAGGTAAAGTATCAATAGAGATTAGTAAGAACCAAGGGGCATTCATCGAATCTGACCATGAGACCAAAAGGCAAGACTGCATGTTTAGATTTAAAGGGAGTCACTCGTCAGTTTCCATAGGCAGAATTAGGCCATAATTCGCTGACACCAGACTTGGTGGATAAAAACCATTAATGTGTGTACAGGTATAAGGTCTGCACACAGCGAACCCATAGGCCAATCGAGAAATACCCCCTCGTCTCTCGGAGATCTCCGGGTGACGGAAAAGTGAGATATGTGGGGGAATGGGTGGAAAACGCAGTACGTTACATTTATAGGCCTGTTGGTCATAAAAATGAAGGCTAATTTTGGTGATTGACAGCACCTCTTATTGGGTAAACACCGGCGAACGGTGTTGAATTCCCCATGAGAGCTAACTACTGAGTTTCTTTAAGATCCAGCCATTGGCAAGTACAAGATCATGACTTGTTTTGAAGGCGGCTTGGGTGGATTGGCGATAAGGATAACAAGTAGAAAGAGCGTTAATCCCAACCAGAGGACCTGTGGCCAGATGATTATATGTCGGCGAAAGCAAAGAGGCGAGGAAGAAAGTTGTATGGTAGTGAGATCTCCAGATCGGGAGATAGAGAGAGAGAGAGAGAGAATGTTGAAATACTACACCCATTAGAAGATTTGCTACACTACGCAGCATATATACCTTTATAACACGAGATATATTCAAAACAACAACGGCGAATATTACTTAATAGAATCAAATACGTTGAAGTCAAAGCGTTCCGACAGCGACCTTGAAACATGAAATCGCAAATCCAATTCATACCATATAAGAAAATCAAAGAAAGATTGGGGGTCACCCGCCATTCTGTAAAGTTATAGTGGAATAAAGGTTACCTTTTTGATCACTTTTGGCAATTTGTGCATTTGCGCGCGTTTTTCAATTTTGAGCTATACGAATGTCTTTTAGCTAAATTTAGGTCATTAATAGCAAATGGTGATTTCAACTGCTAAGAATAGTATCAGCAACACAATATAAGTGAACAAATTGAATTAATATATTCAGTACGGACGGCACACGCAAAAATGCGCATATTTTTGATATGTCCATAAAGGTCTGGAACGTGTAGTGAATTGGTCCATTAAGCATTTTGACCAATTCAAAAGTTTCACGCGCGCACGGAAACAGGTGTGACCAAAGGTTTACCCATGACGTTTGGCTTATGCATATCAAATATCATTTAGAAATGCCAATGTATGACGGAAATATGGTCAATGATGTCACGCATCAGTAATAAAAAAAAATATCGGCGATAGGATCAATAAAGTCGTGCATATGGCACATGTCATGAAAATTTCATTGTCATTAACCATGTCATTCAAGAGATATGAAGCAAACAAAATCAATACAGAAAGAGAGGAAAAATGTAAGATTCTGACGAAATAAATAGTTGTTTTGCTATGCTACGCGACAGACCGAAGCCAGTCAGAGTTCCCTGTTGATTGGCTCATTGAGTCACCTATTCAAAAAGGTAACCAATCCGCTACACGCATGGAATTTTATGATTCACTATTATGGCCCCGAAGCACAGACTTCATGTGATTTAACACGTAAATAATCGGTGGGTCTGTTCTAAATAAAGACCTTCATATTTGATTCAGTGATATTCTTCATTGTGAGATCATTATTGCAGCCAGTATTGCAACGCTCTATGACAGATGTAGAACCTTCTAAAGAGAGCACTAAAAACTTTTCATTATGTATTGTAAAGCGCATTGAGAGGGTATGATTCGCTATTGAATAACAATACATCAATATTATGATTACGCATGTTTAATTATCAAAACAGGTTATTTATTTGTCATATGTACTCGATTTACTCGAGAAATCAAGAACCAAATTATGGGGTCAGACCCAGGGGCGTCGCCAAAGGGGGGGGGGGGTGTGGGGGGTGCGACACCCCTCCACCTGTCAGGATATTGTCGGTAAAATTGCGCTGCCGTCGGGAAAAAAGAGAAAAGGGGGAGGGGAAAAAAGAGAGGGAAAGGGAAAGAAAAGAAAAAAGAAAAGGAAAAGAGAAGAAAGAAAGGAAAAGAAAGGAAAGAAAGGAAAGAAAGGAAAAGAAAGGAAAGAAAAGAGAAGAAAGAAAGAGAAAAAAGAAAAAGAGGGAGGAGAGGAAAGAAAGGAAAAGAAAGAAAAGGGGGAAAAAGAAGGAAAAAAGAGTAAAAGGGAAACAAAAGAAACGGGGGTGAAAGAGAGGAGAGAGAGGAGAGGTAAGAGCCTGAGAGAGGAGGAGTGGGAGTAAAAGAGAGAAGGGGGTTGTTGGGTGGAGTCGTCTTGTCGAGGGAGCAAGAAAGCCACGGGTAATTATGTTGCTATGTCGGGTCAGCTGTGTCGGTATTCTTGCTCGATCCTCGTGTACTATATCAATGCAGAAGTTTGAAGTCGGTGAGATGTATATTGTCGGTCGGCCGACAAGTTTTTTTCCCTACGAACTGTGACTTTTTATCCGCTGTGACGACTTCGAGAGTGACTACAACTACAATACTTGTATTTTCTCGAAGTCTCACTTTCCTATAATATCAGCTAAAGAAATCAGAGGTTTAAAATTTTCGGGGAAACTAAATTCAAACAAGGTTTAAGAGTCAACAACAGTATGACGAATCGTCTTCCTTTCTCTATATTGTGATGAAACGCCCCCCCCCCAAAAAAAAAAAAAAAAAAAAATCGGCGCTTTGCGCGGAAGGGGAAAAATTCATTTAAACGAGTCGAGAACGGTACAACGAATCGTCTTCTTTCTCTAATATTTTAAGGAAACGTCAAAGCTTCCGCGCTTCGCGCTAAAGGGGGAAACTGAATTCAGACAATTAGGGCTTATTAAGAGTCGAAAACGGTACAACGAATCGTCTTCTTTCTTTAATAATTTAATGAAACGTCAAAACTTCCGCGCTTTGCGCGGGAGGGGCTTGCTTTATTCAGACAAGGATTAAGAGTCGAGCACGGTTCAACGAATCGTCTACTTTCTCTAATAATTTAAGGAAACGTCAAAACCTTCGCGCTTTGCGCGGAGGGGGACAACTGAATTCAGATAAGAATTAAGAGTCGAAAACGGTACAAACGAATCGTCTTCTTTCTCTAATAATTTAATGAAACGTCAAAGCTTTCGCGCTTCGCGCGAGAGGGGGAAACTGAATTCAGATGAATAGGGAGTAATAAGAGTCGAAAACGGTACGACGAATCGTCTTCCTTCTCTATATTGTGATGAAACGCCCAAAATTCCGCGCTTCGCGCGAAGGGAGAAAAGTTCATTTAGACGAGTCGAAAACGGTACAACGAATCGTCTTCTTTCTCTAATAATTTAATGAAACGTCAAAAGTTCCGCGCGGAGGGGAAGCTTCATTCAGACAAGGATTAACAGTAGAGAACGGTACAGCAAATCGTCTTCTTTTCAAAATAATTTAATGAAACGTCAAAGCTTTCGCGCTACGCGCGGGAGGGGGGGGGACTTCATTTAGACAAGGATTAACAGTCAAGAAAGGTACAATAAATCGTCTTCTTTTCCTAATAATTTAGAGGCATATCACCCACACCCCCTAATGAGCGCTATTTAAGTGAGTCGCATTGCTCACTACCGCCCTCTCTAAAATAAGATCCTAGCTCCGCGCCTGCATTAATCAGCTATATGATGCTGACTAAGTTGACGAAATAATTCGTATATTTATGTCGTCGAGGAAAATGACCATTTGCGCATATGCAAGTACTATAGATAGTCCATAGGAAAAACAATTTAGCCTTCGGCCCCGGGTTTATAGGGTTAAATTTGTAGATATTGGACATTTATTTGTGTCGGTAATTGGTCGCTAGTTTTGTCGGTTATCGTTGGCCTCTACACACCCCCCCCCCCCCCCCCACTGAAAAAGGTCTAGCGACGCCCCTGGTCAGACCCCGTGCCAATTTATAGTTTCATATCAGTATGTTCTTCAATGTTTTCCGCACATTTACTTCATGATTGTTTTATTTCTTGCTTTCACTCGGTATCGTTTTCTGTATAGATCGTATCCCATCTGAGAAATAATCATGGTAGACAAGGATGCTCTGTTCGACGAACTCTCAAAAGAATTTCCAACGGGAAATTATGCAACGTTTTGCAATAAAATGGGCGTCAGCTACAATGAAGCTAAGAGCATGCTGACGAGGTGTAAGGAGGATTACAACGTGGCTCTCAGAGACCTTCTATCTCAATGGGATCTAAAGATGAAGGGTGTTACCAGGAAACAACTCGAAGATGCCTTGGACAAAGCAAACGTCGGTGGACTTTGTACCATTGTGAAGAAACATTATGAAAAGGGTAAAGTTGAGTCATTCCTATTTCAACCAAGGTATTTTTGTAAATTTATATGTTCGAAAGGGTTTAAACATTTTAAAAAGAATATTTTAATGCCTTTGCTACCAGAAGCTAAGCATTGCGTATTAAACAAGTACACGATTTGCGATACACAGAATGAAAAGGTCATAATTAATAAGATCTATGAATCTATTATAATATGGTAAAGGGTAACGTGTTTCCTGTCTAATGATTCCTTATTCATAGTTTTTCTGCCACGGATGAATGAGATCTAGGGCTTTTAATAAGTGCCGTTGAAATATGTATGTGCCATTTCTTTCATAATACTGCTTATTTTATACTTTTTTCGGGGTGTATTCAATCATTCTTTTCTTCACATCAAATGTGGTTGCAATTTAATACAACTAATAATCTGTCTCGTGAAACATTATTCATAAGTCTGCATTCACGGATGACTGAGCATCAGCCTTTTCCAAGCAAATTTTCTTTTACCAAGTTTGGGCTGCAGCAGTGAAAGTGGGCCAAAAACCTTTACGCGTTGTTATTTCCGTAATAACGGACTAAGTCAAGTTGATTTTATACACTTGAACAAAAAAGGTGACAATGTCAACTCCGACGATTGCTACTGTTGAACGATTATGGGGATGATTTTTTAACAGAACCTCATTTTACCATGTGTGAGGTTTCATGATTATTAAAGAGAAATTACATTACCTACAAGGTGATATAACATTCAACAGGTTTGGGAATGATTTGCATAGCAATTTCGAGCTTTTTTTTCTCCAAAAATACGAACTGCCCTAAAATACCTACATGTATTTCCTTATTTATAAGATAATGATAACCTCAGACTTGGAACGTTCTGGAAAACTTTCCATAACTACGATTAATAATAAGTTAAAATTCTAAGTTCATCGCTTTTCTAAAAAAAACTTATTGCACTCTAAAGTTGACACTTTGATGTGAATTGATGACAAATGTGATTGCTAAGGGCTTCTGTTTAGCAACGGTAACATAGTGACATGAAAAATAAAATATATTGCGAATAGATAACGATTACATGGTAAGTCCGATATCATATGATGCAGTTGTTCTCCCTTTGTTCCCGTTGCTATGTTAACAATATACCTAGCTACCGGTTTACATTGTGTTCTCAGAAACCAAACTAGGCTATCATTCAAATAATACATAAAATTAGCCCTGATTCCAAGTGACTGAAATGATTTGCAGTCTGAAACATGTACATAATTATAGTGCATGGCGTAGTTCAGAACTTTCACCCTAACCCCTCCCTCCTTTAAATGCCCCCCCCCATGAAAAATCAAGATAAATTTTGATTAATGAGGGCGTGGTGTGTGTTCAGAAAGAAGGCTATCAGTCGAGGTGTACATTATAAAGGGGTTCAGAATATACACCCTACCCTTTTCTCTCTCTCTCTCTCTCTCTCCCAGAAAACAAGTAAAACAATCTATGCAAAGCAAGCACATTGCAATCGATAAATAGGTCAAGTATATTTTGTCAGAAATTTTCACAATACATTTAAAATCTGATTGTTATCACTGCATGGAGCATGTATGTCCAGGGGCGTACGCAGGGGGGGGGGGTTGGGGGTTCAAACCCCCCCTTTGGTATTTTAATGTGTGTAAACACCCCTAAAAAACCCTAAAAAACCCCCCTTTGGATTTTTTTTTTTTTTTTTTTTTTTTTTTTAAATTATAAAAAAAAAAAAAAAAAAAAAAAAAATGCCCACGGCTAACCTAAAAAAGGTGACCTTACCCCCCCCCCCCCCAACGAAGAAAAATGTCAGATTTTTAAATTTCGAGACCAAAAAAAAAAAAAAAAAAGTGTCCGCTTACCCCCCCCCCCCCCCCCCCCCCCCCCCCCCCCCCCCCCCCCCCCCCCCCCCCCCCCCCCCCCCCCCCCCCCCCACTGAGCGACTTTTCGGCCGGCGCGATTTTAAATTTTTCGGGAGCAAAATATTTTGGGCCCGATTTGAAAACCCCCCCCCTTGAAAAAATCCTGCGTACGCCCCTGTGTATGTCGATGTCCTTCCTTTCTCCTCCCCCTGCCTCGAAAATGGACCTTAATTATTTGTTTTGTATAATAGATTAAATAGAGAGCAAGTCCACTCCAAAAATATCAATAGAAACAGAAAAATCAGACAAACCAATTAAAAAAGTTTGAGCAAAGTCGGATAACTAATAAGAAAGTTATGAATTTTTAATGACATGAAAAACTTTGAAAATCACAAGACAAATTGGCAACTCACTCATGAGTCTGTGACGTCATTGCCCCACTATCCACTGATTGTTTCTTTATATTGATAATAAAATTTTCCCATTTCCCCCTTAAGAATCTTATATCCTCACACCAGCATCCAACTTATATTGATAGTAATATGTTTTTGTATAGATGCAATAATATAAAGTAATTTTGTTCAATTAAGTCATGAAAAAAGTGAATTTTTGAAAATGTTATATGTAAATATCAATGATTATGAATATGCAATATTCAGAAAAAAGTATTAATTTTTCAAAGTTCATAACAGATTTTGTGAAATGTCATGCACGTAATATGATACAAATTAAACCTCGGTAGAGGCATGGGGAAATCAATTTTGGGGGATAAAAAGGGAAATTAATGGAATAGAAATATAATAATAATAATAATAGTGGGTTCTTGTATAGCGCTCATGTCAGTCAGATTTGACCCTCCTGGCGCTCCCGATTATTACCCTGGCTTTAGCACGGCTGCCATACGGCGCTCTAGCATTTCAAGGAATAAATTCCTACCAGGTACCCATTTACTTCACCTGGGTGGAGTGTGGCAAATGTAGATCAATGTCTTGCCAAAGGACATTAGTGACATTAGGCGGGACTCGAACCGCGGACCTTGTGATCGACAGTCCGGCGACGTTTCCACTATAAAGCAATTAATAAATAGTGAGGCAATGACGTCACAAACTGATTTTGTGTAGTCATTTTCATTGTTCCATATTTTTTCAAACTTAAAAAAAAAAATCATAACTGCCTTATTAGTTCTCCGATTTTACTCAAATTTGTTTTGCTCTCTTTCTCTGGTTTTCCTGCATCTATTAGAAACAAATTATTTTTGGAGTGGACTTAGCCTATAAAGGTTATCATGACTATCACCTGGATTCAGATCTTATTTTATATATCACTCGACCGATATTCTTTATCATTTCTGAATACCCCTTGCCCTACTCAGAATAATATCCTCATCCCGAAATTTCTCTTAATTCCAATGTGGGGAGGGGGATTAAAAGCAAGGAGGGGGTAGGATTAAAATCTTGAACACACCACGCGCTATGTACATGTTTCAGATTGCAAATCATATCTGTCACTTGGAATCAATCTTATTTTGTGTATTATGTGACTATTAGCCTCATTTGCTTTCTGAGAGCACATTACATATCGGTTGCTAGGCATATTATTAACATAGCAACTTAGGGAGATATATCATCAAAATCCCATCAAATGATCATTTGCTTGATGATATTTATTTTTCATCTCACTATGTTACCGTTGGTAATTAGAAGACAGCCCGTAGCAACCACAATAAATGTTGCCATTTTAACTCATATCAAAGTGTCAACTTTAGAGCGCCTTTACTGTTAGGTTAGAAAACTAATGCACTTAGGATTTGAAAATTATATTAACCATCGAAGTCAGAAATTATCAAAATCTTGTTAATAAAGAGAAATAGGTATTTTGGGGTAATTCTTTTAGTATTTTTGGAAACAATCCCAATAAACAAAACACTAAAAAGTAACCTATTTTGGGAGTGTATTTTTAGTGATTTTAAAGTATGGTGCCTTTTAAACTAGATTTAAACGTTATCGACACGTGCCTTCATTTAAACAAAAAAGGTACTACTGTTCACGTTTTCATCTAACCTAAAAAACACCAATTTATCACGCGACTGGAGTAACGTGATTCCACTTACCTCTGTAAATCAAGTGTTTATGACCAAATAACCACTTGACCAAGCAACGAGTTTTTTGTCCGTTAACCGATGGTGGTGATAAATAAGTAATTATTTGGTGTCTTACAAACCTCTTTAAATGGTTTCAAAGTTACCATAACTTTCTTGGTTATGATCACGTAGCTAAAACTGATTACTTATCTAAGCTGTGAGTCCCTGATATTTAGGTGTGCAAAATTAGTAATTATTAGGTGTCTTAAAACACCTATTTAAATGGTAGTCAAAGTTGCCAGCAGTTCCGCGGTTATGATCTCGTGACTCAAACGGATTATTAATCTAAACTGGGCATACGTGACTTTTAAGTGTGAAAATTAGTAATTATTAGGTGTCTTAAAACACCTTTTAAAATGGTTTCAAAGTTACCATAACTTTCTTGGTAATGATCACGTAGCTAAAACTGATTACTAATCTAAGCTGTAAATCCGTGATATTTAGGTGTCAAGAATAAGTAATTATTAGGTGTCTTAAAACACCCATTTAAATGGTAGTCAAAGTTGCCAGCAGTTCCGCGGTGATGATCTCGTGACTCAAACGGATTATTAATCTAAGCTGGGCATCGGTGATTTTTAGGTGTGAAAAATTAGTCATTATTAGGTGTCTTAAAACACCTATTTAAATGGTAATCAAAGTTGCCAGCAGTTCCGCGGTGATGATCTCGTGACTCAAACGGATTATTAATATAAGCTGGGTATTCCGTGATTTCCAGGTGTGAAAAATGAGTTATTCTTAGGTGTCTTGATGGTTTCACAGTTACCATTTAAGTTCCGTGGTGATAATCCCGTGACTGTTGGCATATTTCTATTTTCACCAGTTGATAACTGACCGTTGGCATCTTTTCATTGCACCAGTTGATAACTGGTCTGTGTGCATATTTCCAGTTGCACCAGTTGATGACTGGCTGACTGTTGGCATACTTCCAGTTAAACCAGCTGACACCAATTAATTTGCATATTGAATATGGGGTGCGTGCAGATCTTTGTTTTTTAAACAATTTATCTGAATTTACAGCATATTTCTTAATTACTGATGATTTAGTTATATGCAATTCATTTCGAAAATACTATAAATATAAATTACCAGTTATTAGGACATTTCGCTACTTCGTATAAATTACATTTAATAAAACATGAATTAGGGAAACATTAACTATGACTAAAATAATTTCAATAAAATACAAGTATATGAAAAAATTTCGATTAATTAAATTATGAAAGTCTACTTATTACCAATGCCTTTACATTGGAAATACAGACGTACCAGTATTGAAGTGTTGTTGCCGTTCAACTGGTTGGAAGTTTTACCAAATGGTGCTAATGGCTCAGCTAGACCAGTTGAATTTGAACTGGCCTGGATCAATTGGATCATTCAGCCCATTTCAATTTCCAGGGTTACCAGTTGGCATTAACTGGTTCATCAACTGGACCAGTTGCAACTAGCTTTCTCTTCTGGGACGTTTGCACCCCCCCCCCCCCCCCACCCCCTCTAATCCCAAACTGCTTCCGGCGCGCCTGGACGTAATTATGGAAGATCCAAAACACGATGTTCAGAAACGGGATGAGAACGTCATTATTTTGTTTCATTTGTTGTGTAACATTTGCGTAATTATTGGGTTGAACGCGGGTTACTGTAACATCTTTCCTCTTCGACGTAAATTTCACGTGAATGAAGAACATGATTCATCTCAAGTCAGCCTCGTAATATTCACGTGAATTTCACGCAGATATTTTGACTAAAACTATCACTAACGCATCGCGTGTTTCTGTGACGCGATAATTTCGTTTATGAATATGTAATTTCATAACCAAACAAACACGGGAGTATTAGGTTTCCAAACCATGGTCTCCAAGGTAGGGATAATCACGTTATTATAATGGTGATATTGCAGTGACAATTGCGTGATTTAGTGTACGTGTGTTTTAGGTGACGTAGTGCAATAAACGTATTAACACATTTACGTAAATGTCCGGTGTTTGAAGAACGTAACTCTCCTCAAGTCGATACCTTGATAATGACGTGATTTTCACGTGATTTTGTTTATTGGGATGGTTAACAAATCTCGTATTTGGCTCAAAAATTGCTTTTGCAAATCATTCCCAAACCTAAAGAATGTGATAATGTCTAGTACGAAATTTAATTCAAAGTAAAATCAGGTTCTGTAAAAATAGATCTTCGAAATCGTTCACCATTAGTTATACATCATGGCGGCCACTTTGGAAATTGGCAGCAGCAGCATTTTTTCAAGATAGTTCACCTAGAAATTGTGCAAGGAGGTGCACTTAACACGTTGATATCTGACAACTCTTTACAAAAGTCCACGTCTTTTCCTAACCTGCTTTGCCCATCGAGTATAAGGGTCTCTGACATCCAAGGGATTTCTTCCTACACGATACCCATTTACATCGTATGGGGGATATCAGTATTCAGTGAGCGTGTGTTGTGTATCTACAAGTAGCAAAAACGAAAGAACCAAACACAAAAACAAATGTAAGTAGTTGGTCTAGAGGCACCGTCCGTTGAGGAAGGCGTGCAAATATTTGTCTAGGGGCGTGTTCATGCTTCACTTTTTCTGGCCAGAATCAGGCATCTGTTACGCGTTTAGTTTAAAACACGGTTGCGTCTTAGCTCACTTTTGTAGAATCACCGAAAAACGGCGATCACGATCGCCGATCGTAAACTCACAAAAAGATGCGTTTACAATTTGTAAACGCGTTTAAATGGGGTCAACGCACTGACCTCTAGTGTGTCTACGTAGCATGCACAGTGAAGGTTTGCGAATCCAGCTGGAAGACCAATTAGGGCCACACAGGGAGAATTGCCTTGAGGAGCCAGAGAAGTTAGCATGAACAGTACACCTTGGAACTGCGATCACGATGAGCGTTTACGATGAGCGTTTCAGATCGCTCATTCTACCTTCAAAATCAAGCATGAACGCGCCCTAGATGTAGCCCCAAGCCCCCCCCCCCCCCCCCCACGCAAGTGATTGTAGAATGTTGTTAATATCTGACCCATTATCCTCATACCCTTCTGCATCTTGTTCTGGTCCTCTCTCCTTTTACAGGTAAACATGGCGAGATGCCTGACCATGTACAACGATTAAGACAGAAGTTGAAGGCTAGATATATCGAAGAATTTAGCGAGGTCAAAGTATCTCCTATGGACCTCGAATCACGCACATGGCTGCAGCATATCTTTGTCAGTCTCATCTTAATGTTAAAATGTAAAGGAGATCAGGAACAACCAATTGGATACGAGAATCTGTTCAGTTTCATTCAAACAAAAACTGAGAAAGGATTCATTACACGGGTTGCCTTCCTTGGAGAAGCTGGTGTTGGCAAATCGACATTGTTTGCAAAAATAGCCCTCGATTGGGCGATGGGTAGATGTCTCCAAGACATCACTCTTCTCTTTCACGAAACATTTCGAGACATAGAAGATGGTCCCTTCTTTGGTGATATCGTTATGAATCATTTCCCAGATGACACAGACATTATAGGGGAATGGATTGATGAATACATCAAGGAGAATCAAAGGAAAGTTCTGATCTTACTGGACGGACTGGACGAGGCTAAAAAGGACATGAAATATCCCAACCGTGAACTTTCTATCGTCTCGATAGCAAGGAGAGAAAAATTCATTGACACATCCGTTCTCATTAGTACACGTCCTTTTAAAGCTGACCAAATCAGCGACATTCCGAAAATCCATGAAAAGTACTCCTACATACAGGTTAAGGGTTTTACGAAAGAAAACACAAATGAATACATCAAACAGTATTTTGAAGATGACACAGTTTCTGCATCCAGTCTCATCCACTTCATAAACACTAACAGTGTAGTTTCCCAGTTTATGGCACCATTCCCAATCTTTTGCTGTATGCTATGTTACATGTGGAAAGTAGAATCTAAGCGCGAAACAACTGAAAATCTACAAACAGTCTCCCAACTAATGAAAGAGATTGATTTTGCTCTTAGGGAGCAATATTCTTCAAGATACACTGACAATGAGGAAGGGTATCAAAGCCATATGGAGAAGGCTACTGAAGCCGTTGTAAAGGTTGGTCGTGTGGCCTTCTACGGATTGCTGACAAATCAGCTTATCTTCACCAAAGAGAAAATGCATATGGAAGCCTGCGATGAGGCTGCAGCAATAGCATGTCAGGTTGGGATTCTCAGCGGGGAAAAGAGGTTGGCCCCAAGGAAAATCAGACAACGAGAGAGAAAGCAATTCATCCAAGAGTTTTGTTTCCCTCACAAGTTATTGCAGGAACATTCCGCAAGCCTATACCTTGCATGGCTGTATATCCACAATCATTCAGAATTCAGCAGAATCCTGACACACATTTTGATACAGGACCACGAGGCATTTCAATATGTCTGGTACTTCACTGCAGCTCATGGAGGTGAAATAGGAAAGTCGGTCCTGGAAGCTCTATGCAAGAAAGTTGATGATGTGGAGTTCATCATGGAGGTTGCTTTTGAATGTCATGATTCAGAAGCCATTGGTCCCGTGAGAAATCTGTTGGAGACGAAGACAGACCTTGGGTTACATCGAAGTGTTCCGTTCGCTACACATCTCTTCACACTGGAGACAATGGGGAAAGAAGTAGTAAGTTCCTTAAATATAATTAAAACTTAATTGTGTATCTCATTTTCATTTATCTAGTTGTGAAATGTTATCATATGTTGAGGGAATATTGTCATCTGTTGATTATACATGCAAATTTTGCAACAAAGAAAAAACAAATACACAGAGATCTACACAATGTACTAACCGATAACTATTTAGAACCTGCCACGTCCTTCTGTTGTTATTGGGTATTATAGCAGGCTGCAAGGTTTAATTATAGTCTCATGCAAGAATGATAGTCGTATGATCGTTTGCCTCTTCCTCATATAAGTGTAAAACTTGACCTTCATGTTTTTTTACAGGAAGGCAAGACAATAGTATATGGCAATTTCATGACAAACCAAAATATATATACTCACACATACACAACCCACGCTCACACACTTCACGGGAAATATGTCACCTAACCAAACACCTACATAATATCTTATGTAGGTCATGTTATATTTTGAATATACCCTACGTAACTGCCTTTATAATCGTTATCGTTCGTTCATATTACATTGACGTTATGATTATATATAACTCAAATTTGATTCAATATATATGTTCGACATTTGATCCATTCTTGTCCTATAGTCTTGGTATGTTTTTATCCGTGGTATTTACATACATCCATGCCATCTGCGCGTGGTGTAAATAATATACATCATGGTATATTTTGTTTATAATTGTATACTACAAATGAACGCACGCAAAACATAAAATGTACAGATCAAATGCTAAACATATCAAAACGATTGGAGCTAAATGGACCGTATTGGAATTGAAGGAAGTGCATCCATCATGCTCTGTGCACACAAGAGATTATATATCCCGTACATTGGCGTATCGAGGGGGATGTTTTGGGTGTTCAACCGCCGCCCCGCCCCCCCCCCCCCTTGGAAAACAGGTGTTTTAGGTGTTCAAACACCCCACTTGACACCCTTTATCTGTGTTTTATATAAAAAAAACCCTGCCCCCCCCAAAAAAAAAAAAGTAAAAAAGTGTTTTGTTTGTTTTTGCCAAGGGGGGGGGGGGGTGGATGTTGATGAAAAAGAAAAGAGTGTTCAATTCCCCCCCCCCCCTCCCCGCTTATTCACCGGCGTTCTTCTTCCCCTACTCCTCCTTCCCACAATCTTCCCTGTCAAAGCAAGATTTTCTAGGCCTTCTTTACGTGTAGTGTGACCCATGAACTTCAACCGCCTAATCAACATCTCACGTATCATTTGTCTTTGCACTCCATCTCTTCTAAGAACTTCCTCATTACTAATACTAGTTTTGCCAGTCCAAGGGATTTTCATCATTCTTCTTAAAAAAACATATTTCACAACTTTCCAAACTCTTTTTAGTATCAGAGGCTAAAGTCCATGTTTCACTACCATACATAAGTACTGAGTAGATGTAACAACTCAGTAATCTTATTCTGGTCCTTATACACATTGTGCAATTTGTCAGAATTTTGACTAACTTTGAAAATGCAGATTAAAGGTAATACAAAGTTTTGGTATGGGGTCATGAATTTGGTTCAAATGAACATATTGGAAGCATATGCGATCCTACAATATTCAGTGATCGTTGTCGCGGTTGAAATCGAGTCTAAAGTGATGAAATTGTAAATAATAAACTCTTTATGTTGTATAGCGCCCTCTCAAGGTCAATATATTAATTTAGCTATAAAACAATGTTCTTTGAATAAAATCGACCGATTTGCTATTACCGTTTGGAATATATATATATCACAACTACATATTCTGATATTTTCATGGTCGCAGCTACCATCGTATGGTCGTAGGCGCTATTTGAAATTCATCAAAACTTACCGGGAGCACCGGTAAATTTGTATATTCGATTTTTCTCGAAAGCAGAAGTGTTTTAGGAGCTAATTTTTTTAGTACTTATAATACATCCATAGGGGCATCCAGATTTATCGAAATTGTAAAGAATCACTATCCAGCCAATTTTCAAAATTTACCAAAACTTTGTAATACTTTTAAGCGAGAGGTGTCCTTCTCTTGATCTCTGTCTCACATCTGGCACCCTCGGTGATCATGCTGCCGAGGTAGTTAAAAGAGGAGACCTGTATAACTTGTTCTTTCAGTTTTAAAGTTATATTTTGAACTGCTTTTCTTGGAGACTACCTGGCACTTTGACTTTGTATAGTTGATCTCTAGTCCCATTCTCTCACTTTCCTCCACAACTACATCCAGGAGGCTCTGGAGATCTCTCTCTGATTCAGATTTTAAAAAGAAAGTTTCATCAGCATATCTAATATTTGTGATTGAATGACCACCCACTCATATCCCATTCTCATTCTCCAATTCTCTTTGAATGATTTCACTACACATATTGAACATGCCCGGCGACATAACACAACACTGTCTGACTCCCTGTCAGATGTTAATATAGACTTTGTAGCAGTCTTTCCCATATATATCGAGCTTTTTCAGCTTTTCATAAAGCTCTGAATGTTTTACTTTATCAAAAGCCTTTGAATAATCAATAAAACACATGTAGACATCCTTCTGCATTTCGACTGCTCTCTCCATTATAATTTGTTATGTCTAACTACAAATATTGCAACCAAATTGTTCCCTTCCGACCATGGGAGTTATGTGTCTTTCTATATGTCTTGCTCTCGAAAGCAATATCCTCAAAATGATGGCAAATAAGGCTGATTGTCCTATATTGCTCACGGTCCACAGCTCCCAGTTTCTTTGGGAGAGTAATATAAATGGATTTGCCCAATTCATCTGGAAATGTTCCTTCATCATATATTTGATTGATAATTCTGTTAATCTACCAATACCAAACTCCTCTAATGCTTCTATCATTTCAGTGACCATACCATCTGGTCCAGCTGCTTTGCTCTTCTTCATCTTTGAAATTTACTGGTACTTTTAGCAGAATAGGGATGGATATAAAAGAGACGTTTTTTTCACACCATTCTCCACAGAACATTTTGTGCTAAAAAAACAAGCAGTGTTCAGTGACCCAAACGTTTTGATATGATTCTATTTTTTGTACAGGTAAGAAGAAGTTCCTTGATTCGTGAAACATTAGGTGTTGGCGAGTCGTTCGAGGCTAACGCATCATCGTCACATTTAGCAGCAGTAGGTCTTTTCACATTGAAAAACTTACGAAAGTTGGCCTTTAGCGTGCGCCTGGATGATGAATTCTACACAGGAATGTCTGCTACAGCTTCACAGTCCAAGGTTTCTGATTATTGTATTAACCTGGATGAATCCTAAATCACAATTATCATTATCAGGTGGGCTGTATCTAATACAGACCACCTTATAATTTTGTTAAAATTGCCTTTATTATTTATTATTTATTTATTTTTCTTATTTCGACCCACTTTTTTGTGTCCAAGATAATTTAAAAATGGCTCAATCAATTATCTTAAAATTTGACACACATTATGCACAAAACACAGCAATTTGTTTGACCTTGACCTTGACTGATGACGTCATCTAGGCGCCATTTTGTGAAATTTTCTGAAAATAAACTCTTGATCATATCTTCATAACCAAAAACCATTTCCCATTCATATTTATCATGATCAAGGTCAATATCCGTCCGGTCAATTTCAGATCAAAAAACGTCCGCGCGTCAATGCGCGCGCAAAATTTCAAAATGCTCAAAATCATCTCAAATTTATTTTGCATACGTTTCAGGGCATTTTAAGCATTTCATAAAAAATCGCGCGCATGCGCGCGCGTTTTCGCGCGTAACACCATCACAAAACATAGAATTACCTTTTTTTTTTCTTTCATGATATTTCTCATATTTTTTCGAGGAATTTGATACCATGTTTATCTCTTTATGACCATTAATAACAAGATGAGCGTCAATTCAAGAAAAACGTCGGTGCGCGCGAGCTCTTTTAATACATAGCATATATGGGCAAAAACATGCCTATACAAAATCCATTATAGCTCTTTGGAATGAACCGTGACCTTCAATTCTTTTTCATATTTAGATAGAGTATGAGTCGGAGATATGATTCCATGTCTCATTTGGCCATTAAGTGTATCGTGACATCATCATAATGGCCTTGGAACTCAAAATACGATTTTGCATATTATGAAGTCAGCATATTTATGTAAAATTGATTGTATCTCTGTAAATATTGATCGATTTTCTTCCAAATTTCGATATGATGTAGCTAAGACAATTCTCTACAATTTAGTCATCACCATTTTTCATTTTGATCACGTCATCATAGTGAAAATTACGATTAAAGGGCACATATCAGAAATTTCTCAAGTTGCGTGTTATGCCTAAGGAAGGTGAATTTCTTTCACATCATTAATCTATATGACATTGTGTTTTAGCAGTATCTCGCTTATTTTTGCTCTATTTTGTGTCAAATTTTAGTTGACCAGCCCACCTATACTTGTTCCAAACAAGTATCATATGTCTAGTTTCTTACTCGATGCCGCTATTTTGTGCTTTAATGATAAAGAAAAGTAATACATTCATGAACAAAATCTGGTTATTTACACTCATAACTTCGTTCACTTTTTACACAAAGGTGAGAAGTCTAAGCATCATAAACGGCTTGTAAAAGGGTTTTGTTCTCTTCCTTCAGCTCCACCCACTTTCACTTCCTGTCCCTTTCTACTTATCATTGATATGTATCTTCTTCTGTTATTTTTCTCTTTGTCTCTATGTGGCAGCACTTTGGACATCGAAGAAAATCTGACCCCCAGTCAAAGCCTTTGCCACCCTTCAATCTATGACGAAATGATTTTCACTTTCATCTTTTCTTCTTGTTCTTTCTTTTCATATGTTTTGTTTGTCTAGGTTAATCTTTAATGACTCTTTTTTTAATATATTTTGTTTCTCTTTGTTCATTTCGTCTTTCTTTTCTCTGACCACACCCATTTCACTTTGGGCCTTTTTTTTCTCTCTCTCTCTCTCTCATTAATGATAATAAGAATAGTTGGATCAGACATGTCGTCTATACATTATGATAGTATTAACTCTATTTAATCTGCCTGTCACATCACCAGATTGAGGAGCTAAAGCACATTGCCGCGGACCTGGGTTCTGCTGCATCCTCTCACTACGCGAGAGGTCTCTGCTTGATGCCAAATCTTCGATCACTGAAGCTGCAAAATGTGGACCTGAGTGATGAGTTCTATTCAAAGATGGCCTCCGAGTCATCAAAATCAAAGGTATACCGAACATAATTTATATTGAAAACGAGTTTTGCTTTCATTAAACTCAACTTATGGGGTAACTATTAGTTCACACTGTTTAAAAAGAAATCGTTTATTTAATTAGTTACGAGCACTCTCATAAGGCACTCGTCATTATAGTTTCCCAACAAGCAAGCTAGCTATGTATTTGGTGTAGTACTATGGCTGATGTTAGCCCCTCCCTTCCTGCGACCAAAATTCCCTTCCCCCATCAAAGAATGGCACTCCTGAGCTTAACCTGTGTTTTCTTTATTAATGCATGAATTTGTTACGGTATGCATCAATTATTTCTCAAAGTTCTTCTAGTTACGCCACACAACACACACTAATCCGTACTTTGAAAAACGTATCGTCTATTTGTATTTTGATGCGCTCGGACAGACTTCGGTCATTTAATTATAGCAGGGAAGTACCAGTATAATTAAGTAATCAATCCTAACACTAAAGTTTTTTACGAATATGAGAGTACTTTTTGTCTGTATTGAATGAAGTGCTTCTCTCTTTATATCGTTAATCTCACACTGCATCTACCGTATAATTCAATTTTGTTTCTATGTAACTTTCTCTAATTGCTCTGTTCCTACTATTTCTTTTCTTTATTTCTCATTTCTATCTTTCTTACTTTTGATTCGTTGTTCAGGATCGCTCTATATATCTCCCTCTCTCTCTCTCTCTCTCTCTTTACACTCTCCCCCCTCTCTCTCTCTCTCTCTCTCTCTATATTGCTTTAAAAGTCTAAGTAGAGGTTAATAATGTTTCATTAATGATAATAAGAATATTTAAATCAGACATGTTGTCTATAGATTATAATACTATTAACTCTATTTAATATGCATGTCACATCACCAGATTGAGGAGCTAGAGCACATTGCCGCGGACCTGGGTTCTGCTGCATCCTCTCACTACGCGAGAGGTCTCTGCTTGATGCCAAATCTTCGATCACTGAAGCTGCAAAATGTGGACCTGAGTGATGAGTTTTTTTCAAAGATGGCCTCCGAGTCATCAAAATCAAAGGTATACCGAACATAATTTCTATTGAAAACGAGTTTTGCTTTCATTAAACTCAACTTATGGGGTAACTATTTGTTCACACTGTTTAAAAAGAAATTGTTTCTTCTTCTTCTTCCAGTAAAGTACAGACCGCCGTTGGCGTATTATCGTACTTTGTGCTTGTACAGTGCAAGTAAAAAGGCTCTACAAGAATTCTATGTGCAGCTAAAAACAGTCTGAAGCTCAACGGAGCTTAATGTGTTGCACCTTCTGCTTGAAAAGTTCCAAAGAGGTGCAATCGACGACAGCAGATGGTAAGGAGTTCCACAGTCGGATAGTATCTGGGTAGAATGTGGTTTGGAATAGCAGAGTTCGGGCAAAGGGAACATGGAACTTCTGTGGGTTTCCACGGGTGTTGGGACCAACAACTGGTATGAAATAGGTGACTGGAAGATCAACCAGGCCATGGAGTATGCTGTAAATCATGCCTACTTTCTGCTGAGCCCTTCTTTCCTGCAGACTAGCCCATCGAAGTTGATTCAGCATGGCTGAGACGCTGCTTGTGCACCGATAGTCACCCAGGACGAAGCGTGCACAACGGCGTTGCACCATTTCCACCTTTCTGATGTTCTCCTGTGTGGACGGGTTCCACACTATTGCACATTACTCCATCACAGGGCGTACTAATGTCGTGCACAGCAACTCCTTGGTCTTTTGTGGACAGGCACCCATGTTTCTTTGAAGAAAGTACCGTACAGAGTTGGCTTTTTTGGTGGTGACGTTTACATGGTGGTTCCATTTCAGGTTGCTCTGGATGTGAACCCTCAATTACTTTGCAGTTTCTGTTACATTTAGCTGCTCTCCATGGATGAAGTAAGGAAAGGAGGCTTTGGATGTCTGTCTTTTATTAGAGACATGCGTAACCTGGCATTTTTTAGGGTGGAATTGCATTAGCCAATCTGCTACCCATTCTTGGAGTGCATCTAAGTCCTTCTGCAGGCATTCTGCATCATCTGCACTTGTCACCTTCCTGTACAATATGCAGTCAGCTGCAAACAATTTCACCGTAGACTTGGCTGATATGCAGTCAGGAAGATCATTGATGAACAGCAGGAAGAGAAGAGGCCCAACTACACTGCCTTGGGGAACGCCTGGCAGGACGGTAGAGGTGTGAGAAGTGCATCCATCAAGCAATACCCTCTGTGAGCGTCTTGTAAGGAATTCCTCAACCCAGCTATGGGTACTACCTCGGATTCCATAGTAGTGGATCTTATGGAGGAGTCTTCCATGCGGAACCGTATCAAAAGCTTTTGATAGGTCCAACAGGATTACATCTATCTGGTCTCTTGAGTCAATTCCACTGGAAAGATATTGAATATTGAGGAGAAGTTGGGATGTGCAAGACCGTCTCTTCCGGAATCCATGTTGAGCATCTAACAGAATGTGAAAGTCATCAAGATGCTCAAGGAGACTGCTGCATACGATGTGTTCTAGTGTCTTGCAGATAATAGATGTCAGTGACACAGGCCTGTAGTTGACTGCTTGGCACCGCTCTCCCTTCTTAAAGATGGGAACTACGTCTGCCTTCTTCCAGTCCTCTGGAACATCTCCTTGATTCAGTGAAGCTTGAAAAGGCATAGTCAACACTGGAGTTATTTCCAATGACAGCATCTTCAGTAGTTGTGCAGACAGTTTGTCTGATCCAGTAGCTTTATGTACCTGGAGAGAAAAAAACAGTTTGTAGACACCAGCTGGTGAGATCTGGATTTCATCCATGTCTGGAAATTGACTTGGTCCTTTATCCTTCATGGTTGACATGTCCTCATTCCTGTTAAACACTGGTGTAAACTGGTGATTCAGCATGTTGGCCTTCTCCTTGCTGCCTGAATGTGTAATCCCATTGGTGTCTTTCAATAGGGCTACTCCAGTACAACGGTCGTTCCTCTTACTGTTGATGAAACTCCAGAATCGCTTAGGGTTTGCCGTGGAATCCGGGCTGATGATGTTTTTGATGTATTCACTGTAAGCTTGTTTGCAGGCTGCTTGAGTTGATTTCCTGATGTCACGATATATGTTGAAATCCTCCTGTCTGCCAGTTGCTAAGGCATGATTGAAGGCCTGCTTTTTCCTCCTTGATGACCGTTTCACCGACCTTGTGACCCATGGCTGACTAAAGCGAGTGGATGTCATTTTCGCTGGTTCGTGGCTGTCCATCATGTTTAACAGGCTGACTTTGAAACAGTTCCACATCTCATGAACTGAGCTCTGTTCAGTATATTTGTTCACGAATTCTTGATGAAACTGAAAGCAGTTCTGTTTCATTCCCAGCAAATTGGCTTTCTTCCATAGGTAGATTTTCACCGGCTTACTCCTTTTCGCTGTTACATCTGAATCAACATCAACAATGTCATGATCACCAAGACCAGGTATCAACATGTTGATCAGCGTTGGTCTGTTGGTCTCCTCGTGTTGGAAAGGTAACCATCTGTTGTAAGTTGCAGTTCTGGATCATGTTCTAGGAATCGCTTGTTGATAGAAGCTGGGTTACTGTGACCACTAACACTTAAGTCTTCCCAATTAATGTCTGGTAAGTTGAAGTCACCACCTATCCACAAGACTGCCTTTCTTTTCTGGACAGAGAGTTCTTCGATCGTAGAATAGATCTTATCCATGTATTGCGTGTCGCTGTTGGGAGGGCGATACAGGGCTTCCACAATTAGGCATACATCTTTTCCGAATGACAATTTGATGTATACATGTTCTCCTTCGTCTTGTATTTGCAAGGTGTTATATGTTAAGTCACTTCTTACTGCTAGTAGGACTCCACCATGACCACCCTCGCGATCTTTTCGCACTACACTGTAGCTAGGCGGGGAAATCTCTGAGGTGAAAATTTAGCTGTTGAGCCAGGTTTCCGTTCCAATGATGATACTGGGTTCTGTTGATTCTATAAGAACAGCCAATTCCTCCTTCTTGTTCCTTATACTCTGGAAATGATATTAAGGATTTTCATGCTACGAAGTTGTTGTTTTTGCTTGGATCCCTTCTTCCTGTGCTTCATGGGTGAGGAAGTGTGCTGCGGTGGGCCAAAACTAGCAGTTTATTTAATTATTTACGAGCACTCTCATAAGGAATTCGTCATTATAGTTTCCCAACAAGTATAAGCAAGCCAGCTATGTATTTGGTGTAGTACTATATGGTTGATGTCAGCCCCTTCCTTTCTGCGACCAAAATTCCCTTCCCCCATCCAAGAAAGAATGGCACTCCTGAGCTTAACCTGCGTTTTCTTTATTAATGCATGAATTTGTTACGGTATACATCAATTATTTCTCAAAGTTCTTCTAGTTACGCCACACAACACACTAATCCGTACTTTGAAAAACGTATCGTCTATTTAATCAGGGAGGTAAAAGAAAGGAGGTGAAACTCTTGTAATTTGTTCAAACGCATTCGTGAGTTCTAAAGCGTAACAATGGGATGTGTAACATTCCACTTGGCTTTGAAGTTCCATGCTCCGAACCGCGCTTCCACTGCGGGGACTTTCAGAAGCCAGGCACCAGTTTTACATTTATTACAAAATATTAAATTACCGGCAAAATTTCAGTGTAAATCGAAAACTTTATATGGGGATTGTATTGGGAATAGTACATCAACAAGGGCAAACATTTGCTCTGTTCCTACTATCTCTTTTCTTTAATTCTCATTTCTATCTTTCTTACTTTTGATTCGTTGTTCAGGATCGCTCTCTATCTCACTCTCTATCTTTCTCTCTCTCTCTCTCTCTTTCTCTCTTTCTCTCTCTTCTCTCTTTCTCTCTTTCTCTCATTTTTTTTTTGAAACTTGCTGTCTTTCGCTTTCTCAGCCCCTCCTTTTCTCGTAGACTATTTTCTTGTATTTACCACATATTGTTCTTTCTTGGTAATTTCTAATATATCTGTCTCATCAGATGGAGATATTAGAGCCGTTGCCCTTTTCTGAAAAGTATCAAGAAATAAGAACCATTACGTAAACATTAAATTGAAAAGAATAATCAATTGAAGAAAAAAATATTCCTCAACTAACAGTTTGTAACAGTAGAAACATAACTTATGTTACCATGACTAAGGTTTGTATATTTATTTTCGTTTACAACGCATTAAGAGCCAATTACTGTGAGAACTAAATGATTTTAACCGTAGTCTATATGACCAAGTTTTCAGGTAACAACTATTGCCTTAAGACTGTTCTCACAATTTTCTTGTAAAATATACCTGACATCGACAATTATGGCACGCACAATGCCAATTCGCGTGCCTGTCCAATGACATATGTATCAAATATCTGAATCAATATGTATTCAGGGAGTGTCCTTTTGTATTTATATAGTGAATTTAGAAGAATTAATAAAATGCTTACTAATCCATGTTGAAGGAAACAAATTAAATTAACCTACTGAAAACAAAAAGGAAAAGGTATAACATACTCTCTTAAAGATATAACTTTGATGTAATGTCATCCCACCGATACAATACCTTAAGTACCTCTCTTGAAATACATCATGCCATGCATATTGAAATGCTTTCCTGTG
Source organism: Strongylocentrotus droebachiensis (assembly GCA_035222895.1). NCBI lineage: Eukaryota > Metazoa > Echinodermata > Echinoidea > Camarodonta > Strongylocentrotidae > Strongylocentrotus > Strongylocentrotus droebachiensis. Next base: position 68,228 of record JAVYIG010006082.1, read on the forward strand.
TATTATAATATGTTGATTCATTTGAACTATAGCATAAATCGAGACGAAATAGTCAGATTTAGTGAATGATAAATTAAGTTACAGATTCGTCTGATATTGGCTGTGATTTAAAAAATGCTTTATTTTAGTAAGAACATTAATTGGATCGCATCGTGAATTTCATTTTGTGTGAACTGATTATTGTCTTGGCACAGATCCAGACGCTCAGTATGGTGGATGTTTCCATGATGAATCCACGCAGACTACATTCAATTCTCTCGCTACCACGCCTCCAGTCACTAGGCTTGAGGAATATTGAACGATTTGACACGGACAATGGAGAGACACTGGTAAGTATCTTTACTATTCCAAAATAGAAGTCAAAATCATTTTTTCTTCAAGGCTAAACAGAAGGCGTTGAGAAACCAGAGAGAACAAATATGAATAATAGAGGAAAACGTAGTATGTCTTAAATCACATATAAATTGTCTAGGTCAAATATCATATTCACATGATTTATGTAGCACGCAAAATTTTAGGTTTCAATGTGGATTGAAGGTGAACCATTGACACTTTTACCCAAAATCTCCTTAAATATCGATTGAGGAGTGATTTCCTTCTTTCCATTGCTGTAAACTTTCGGTAAATTATGTGAAATAATTGGAAAACGTTTTTATTACGATGAATGAATGTCAAAATAAAAAAGATAAAAATGACAAAAAAATACAATCATATACTCACTATAGCCTGGCTTTGTTCATGTTGATGGAGTTGATACGAAACCTCGTATTGGCAATGCGATCATGATGTGTTATGGCATACAGGGCCAGGGGAAATCTTCTTATTGTTTTGTATCGAAAATACCGAAAGTACCCACTTTTCTAAAGTCTTATGATAAACAAACATCTGTTTATTGGGTCTAATGGAACATAATCTGCAAGATCACTCAAATGGAAAATATTGAGGTAATTCCAATATTTTGGAAACAGAAATCCGTTATAAATTATAGAGAACGGCATCGTATATGACTGTAATGCCAATGGAAGAATATCTATATCATTTCTAATCTCGGCATCCCAAAGTTCAAAACTTTTGTATTCTTTGTCCCATTTTCCATATTCTACCAGTTTTTCTGTTTCCTCTTCTTTATCAGGGCAACTTACTTTGAAATGATGAAACCCTTTAGGTTTTATAATAATATTTTGGTGAAATATCTACCGAGTGTGATATGAACAGTAAAAGTATTATATTAGAATAATGTGTCGGGATATTTGATCATTTCTTACATTAGCATTGCTTTCCATTCATATCATGTACATGTAAAGTGAGCCTTCTTGCATCGCTGTTTCTTGTAGACTCATCAAATAACCCCAGTGGAAGAGCTATCTGTTGATGGTAGGCATGTGACCAGCCTGTGGAAACTTGGACTTCATACATCTTGTCCTCAAGTTCAAAAACTTAAACTGACCTGGTCAGCCGAGGAGATAATCTCATCAGACATCGTCACAATGGCCTGCTCTCCATTCCATCATGTAACTCACCTTGAAATCGAGGGAGTTGTGGACCTCAAGATTACTACACTGAATGATCCCGTGTCATTTTGCAAGGCAGTGATAACATCATGTCCTAAACTCACTAAGCTGTCCTTTAACTCAATGGGCCTGTTCAAGGATGCAGCTGAGATCATGCAACTTATGAAGACTCATCCACACCTGACACACTCAGAGTCGCTCTGCCTTCACTCAGTGACCGCAGATCGTTCGCACCTTCAGGATCCTCATAAAAACTCAACGTGGCTGAGCATCACTGATTTCAATATATTGTAATGTAACGGCCTTTAAACGGTTTTGCCTCATTTTGGCACCACATGAAGTAAAAAGGTAACAACTTTCATTTCTTTTTATCCTTTTGAAGATATTCCAACAAAATTCGGGTAGGAAATACAGATAATGTTATAGTGCCCAAAATATGAAATATATATATTTTTAAAACGTTTTAGCCCTCCTGCATAGGCTATTTTATTGAGTCAAACAAACATTTTTACAATTCAATGAAATTAAGTCTTTCCTTAACTCAAACCAAACATAATACTTTCACATTTCTCTCCTTGTTGTTCATACAAACAAATGTTGAAGTGAGTGACATTTAGTAAAAACATTGTTATACATACCAGATAAAGAATATATGGGGGAAATAAGTGATTTAAATCGGGCGAAAACTATCATGCATCTAATTCTTAGTACATGTATGTTCAAAACAATACTTATGTGTTTCCTCCTAAAATATAATCACATTTCATACTCAATTACTGTATATCGCTCGAAATCTAGCACAGTTTCATCCCATGCACATCGCTCGACGTTGTTAAAAAAAATACTCAATTGCGTCCGCCGTGAAAGACAGGAATATGATTGGTCAAAACAAGGAGTTTTAAGAGCTGGAGTCGTATCTAGCTTATTCCCTCTGTACCATCTCCGATGCCGGCAGGATATCTTCCTTGCAGATACGTAGACAAAGATTCCTGCCTAGCTGCAAACTTACGGGCCATTTAATATCAAAGGGAAATATGCTTTTGTAACGAAAGGAAATGGAGCAAAATTTTCTGACATATTAAACATCATAAAGAACTGTACTTGAACGAATTTACTTGTTATCTTCGTGTGCAGGAAGTATTCGGAAAAGGCTCAAATTGCAGGTTTTAAGAATGTAACATTTTACTATTTTTCAGAAATTAAAACTGCTATTTTAATAATAGTCTCTAAGCGCTTCCAAACTTGGAGATTACTACCCCGGCTTTAGCTGTGCTGCCAGTATGGCTCTCTAGCATTGCAAGGAATTAATTCCTGCCAGGTACCCATTTACATCACCTGGGTTGTGTGTGGCAAATGTAGATCAATATCTTGCCAAAGGACATTAGTGCCGCGGCGGGAATCGAACCGCGGACCTTGTGATCGACAGTCCGGTGGCGCACAGTGGGCCAGGGAGGAACCAAAGTGCGCCAAAACTAAGTTTGGGTGATTTTTTTTTCCAATTTTTTTCTTGCCCAGTTGAAAGGTAATACATAGAGGAATACCTCAGTGAAATATTTAATTCCGTTATGCACAATAAGGGTATAAATTTACTACTTCAAACAGCAAAATCCTACTCACAGTTTTAGTGCAAAAGTGACTTATTTTATAAATCTTTCAATTCAACATGAAGTTTTTAAGTTATTGATATGAAATTGCTCTCACATATTCCTGATAGTTCATTTCGTTGAATGAGTGGGTTAAAATTAATAGAAACACAATCTTCATGATATATTATAGGGTAATTCACTGAAAAATGGACTAATTATCCATGTTTTTATAAATCCAGAAGAAATGTTTAGATCTCCGCAGTGTACCGCTTAAATTTTAATACCACCATTTCCTCTGATGTCTAAGCTTTAAGTTGATACCAAATTTGGCTGCCCGATCTTGCCCATTGTTATGTTAGAGCCGATTTCCCTTGCCACATTGCCCCGAAAAATGTGGGTTTTGGGGGTCTGCGGCTGAATCATGAAGGATTCGTGGTCATAAATCACGGCGCGAGGGGGCGCGTGACACTTATTCTGACACCGCGGACCGAAATAAACACATTTTCGGGGCAATGTTGCAAGGAAAACGGCTCTAACATAATAACGGGCAGAATCGGGCAGCCAAATCTGGTATCAACTTAAAGCTTAGACATCAGAGAAAATGTTGGTAATACAATTTTAGCGAAAAATCCCTGGAAATCCAAACATTTCCTCTGAATTTATAAAAAAGAAATCCCCAAACATGAGTTTTGGCGCACTTTGGTTCCTCCCTGGCCCACTGTGCGGCGTAACCACTCGCCACGACACCTCTACATACAATGTAAGCACATTTCTTGACAAAATTGGGCTTTTGTATTCATATTTTATCATCTGTTAGATATTCCCCTAGTTAGTTAAAATAAAAGTAAAATATTAACGATATTTCTTTATAAAAAATCACTACTCAAGCTTTCCAATGATGTTGGCGGCATCGAACCTCGGACTTCAAAGGTAACACACGGTTGCATACAACAGTCGTTGTAGTAAGACAGGGAGTAACACAGAGAGTAATTCAGAGAGAAGTAAGACACGGGGTATAGTAAGACAGAGATAAATCTCCATTAAACGGTTTGGAAAATGGCGTTTGGTGGAACATTTTTCTCTCGATCTACAGGATTATTGTCGCTTTATTTAGTATCATTAGAATATGCGTCTATTTCCTATCACAGTGATGCAATGTTAGTTATGTTTATATTTGTATCTGATCAGTAGATCTGAATAAAACATAGACCCATGTGATATATAATAAATTGTCAAAGGTTTATTCTTTTCTACAATGACAATTTCTTCAAGTTGTAGTTTAAACGTCCATCGCTCCTGTATATTTTTTTTACCATTACATCTTATCATTTGTTTAGCCTATTATACATTTCTTTCCATTAATGTCTATATTGAAATGATTGTTGCAATGACGAACCTTCGTCATTGCCTTGTTTTCGTTCACATTCTGCCCCATTAATATTCTCCTTATATTCCTCGTCAGAAAATCGCATTCGTTTTACACATGGTGCTTGTGATTCCTAGTTAGGTGCTTTCCTCATGTCCTTTTCATTTCAAATTTCATAGGCATAGTCTCTAGCATCTCATCAAGGTCACCTACTTTTTCGATTTTCGAAATCACTCATGCATAACCGTCCAGGCGCCATTTTGTCCGTTTCTGGTCCATTTTAAGGCCTTTCTATCTTCCTTCCTATCTCCACTATCCTAGATCCTACACATTTCTAACAAATTTCTCTAGATAGTCTAAGAGATGTTCTTTCATCTGCGACGTATAACCTGACCTTCAAAATGCCATCTTCGTACTCAAAATTCAAATCTGAAACTGACTGCGTCAAAAATCTCTCAAATTCTTAAAAAATGGACCCCTAAAAATCTAAAACTGCCATAACTTTCTCATATAAATTCCGTTTTGTGTTTAAATCTCACATTATCCTTATCTCATAATTGCACATAGCCATGCCAAATTTCATGCTCCAATGACTATGCAAAACATAAATAGCGCCCTCTAAAGTTCTGGGAATTGGCTTTCTCTCTGTGGCCGTATCTCCATAATGGCTTGGCAAACCCGTACCCTTTTTTGGATTTAGATACTTGAAGATATGCCCTTTCCAGCCATATACAAAATTATATACCCTATAACTGACCAAATATGAGAAAATTGCCCTCCAAATTCGCCATTTTCAAGAAAATTGAGAAATAACTTCAACTTGCTCTAAACCGGCGATCTTTATACCTACATCAATGAAACTTGGCAGACACATGTATCCATATACGTGACAACTGTCTGCTAAGTTTGGTAAATTGTAATGCCCTATTCGCCAAGTTATCGCCAAAAATGATGAATTTACTATGCTTTACGTATTAGCGCGTTTGATGCGTGCAGTACGTTTTGCGCAGATGACAATGGTGTCAAACTGACCGCACTGAAGTGCCCTTTCGAATGATACCAAGTATGGTATATGTTCACGCACAAAATTGTGAGTAAATCACATTTGAACAAGTACGAATTCCGCCGAGTTTCCATGACGTCATTTGTTAAGACTGTTATTCGGTTGTGTTAGTATGGGCGGCCGTTCGTGCCAAAGCACGCGTCGTAACATGTTCATCATGCACCAAGTCATATTGGTTTTGCACGCAGTGCTTGCGAGCCCTTTCTAGATCCCTTCCTCTACTCCAATTCCCTTCAAAATTCGTAGGCGTAGTCTCTAGCATTCCTTCAAGGTCACTAAATTCTTCGTTCTCCGGAAACCCTCATGCGTGACCGTCCAGGCACCAATTTTTCCGTTTCGGGCCGTTTTGGTGACCTTTCTTTCGCCCTAACTATCTTCACTATCACAGAAGCTACAGACTTCTTTCATATTGCTCTGGATAGTCCGAGAGTAGCTCCTTCGTTTGACACGTAGAAACATGGCGTCATTGCACGCACATCGTTGTGACACGATTGCATTTCTAGTTTCCATTTATGCCTGTGTTATAATGATTTGGCAGGTTGTGTGCAGTACACATTAATACGGGAGAGTGAAGTGGAATTTTGAAATGTGCGTTACGTTGTGAGAGGTGTATTCTTTTTTGTTCGAGCTTTATTGAAAATATCGCTCTTCATACATGCTTTTAGATTGCCCTTGGAAATTCTGGAATCATTCTGAAAGCCTGTAATTAAATACGTTTCCCATGTTCAAGAATTTGCAGAATGCTGTAACGTGTTATTGTTATCTGGAATGTGTTGAATATGTAAATATACATGAACATGTATAATGTTCGCAGCCAAAGAATCACTTTGCATTCATTCACGTCTTTCTACATATCTTTATATCTGAATTTATGTTGTAAATATCTTTGTTTGTAACTATCTCATCCGTAATTAAAGAGACAACAATTCCACGTATTTATCTAAACAGTAAAACTTACGAAATATATTAAATGCATGTCTTTTTCTTTAAATGATTGTTTTATCATTTGATAAGTAACTTATTTGGTTATCTCTGTTACGTCGTAGACCTAATACTTAATAGATCCGTAGTTATATGGATTTTGTATGCTTGTTGCAGTTGTGATGTTTTGTTTATAAAGGTAAAAACAGTATTTGTTAAGGTCATTTTGTGAAAATCTTTTGAGTATGTGTGTGCAGCTAGCTGTTCTAAGATTTAATCGATGGTCAGCTCCAGGAGGACAACAGTTACGTTGGTTTTATCTGTCCGGCCGGACAGATCTATGTTGCTCATCCAAGTACATTGTTATTATTCGTCGATTTCCATTTGTATATATTATGAGATTAATCAGCATGAATAGAGTTTCATCTAGACTGACCATAGTAAGTTCCATCGTTAGGATATCAGTAAATTGATGAACCACCGTGACCCAATATATATTATCATTATCATATTATTATTATCAATATGTTACGATGTTTCAATCATCGCTTATTATATTCATAATGTATATTTTATTTTGAAGTTTATATGATATTCATTTGTAGACGTATTCAGATGTTTATTCAGAGATTTATTTTCAATAAATGGTCTGTCGGAGGGTCCAAAAAATTGGGGAAAAATATATATATATATTGGTAACAGGTAATATCTATTTACAAAAACAACACTCAGATTGAGATTTCCTTTGAAGTGCAGACATTTCAAGACAAAACATATTACTAGTCGTTTTGTTTCCTTCTAAATCATAAGCCTAGGAAATGGTCAATTGAAAGAAATGTTATCACTTCGTCTTTTACCCATGCTGACTGTGTATCAGAGTTGTTTATTGTGTTAATTGTATGTGTGTATATAATCATAAATGTACGCAATTTTAGGGAAATACACAATGGTAATAACATGTCTTAGTTCATCTGTATACAAGAGAAAGTTCGATCTATAACTGATTGAACTAAAGTAATTTAAAATGTTCTTGTTGTTGAGAGAGGGTATAAGGATATATCGCAATAGATGAATAAATATTTTAAAAATTAATTTACATTTCTAATTTTAACGAATCGGAGCTTTATTCACGTAAACTGTAAACAAGTCGGCTAACATGATTGTGCATGGGCAACATGAAGACAGAAAAGGGCACTGCGTTTTTCAAAGGATTGGAGAGTGTGAGAAGGAAAGAAAGGGCGTGATGTAACCGTGTAAGTAGACGCTGAAAGACGGAGAAGGACCAAGAGAGATAGAGGGAAAGAGAGAGAGAAAGAGGGAGAGAGAAAAGGGAGAGGGGGAGGAGAAAGAGAGAGAGAGAATTAAAGAATGAAATACAAACACGCATACGAAAGCAAGAAACCATGATCTCACACATTATTAGCAAAACAGTATCGATGATCACTCCGCATATCGCTGGGGAACCACTCAGAAATGAATGATGCAGATTAACATATCAATATAAGCCTGTAAACAATAATTATACATGAAGATCATGGGGTATAGATCGAAAGCTTGACAAATACAGGGAGACACAACAGGGGGAGCCGACGGGCCCGTCCCCCCCCCCCCCCCCCCTTGCCAAAAAATGGAAAAAAAGAAAGACGGGCCCCCGGCCACCCCTGGCATCCTCCCCCTGCTTCTATTTCGCTCTATTTCACCCAAACATCCATTTACTCCTTCTCTTTCTTTCTCTTTTTTTTCTCTTCCTCTAATAAGTTCCTCTGATAGATGTCTTTTTGTAATAATTTTAGATTCCATTTTTTTTTCTATCTCTATATCTGTCTATCGAAAAAAATAATAAACGTCCCTCTTCCTTCACTTGGCTGCACTCTCAAGATATCGTCGTCTAGTGGATAAGTCATCGATCGGGCTTTGGATCACTTGGCACGTGGTTCGAATCTCGTTCACGCCTTCTAACGTCCTAAGGCTACCTGGCAAGACAATTTGATGTATTCTTGCGTTTCTTTCAACGCAGGTCATAAAGAATGGGTACCCACTGGAAAGAAATCCTTTGGATGCTTGAGCGGCTATAAGCCAGAACCATAGCTCTACTGGGCGGGGGAGGGGCTGGGTTCCAATTTTCGAGCAATCATCACGTACCTCATATTTGGACAGCGACATGCCCGTTTATTTGGGTGTCTAAGCGACCGTTTCTCGAAAACGTCATAAGTTTAAATTCATGGAAATCCCATAGAAGTGCGTGTTAATTCTATAACACACGTTTCAATGGGATGTCTAAGACTTATGACGGATTCGAGAAACGCGGCCCCCAGGATATAAAGCCGATCGAATTATAGTTCAACCAACGGTTTATTATCATATCTTTTCCGAGGTTAACGAAGTTTTTAATTCCTAGCAAGACAAAAAGGGGGAAGAAGAGGGTGGAGGTCACCGTTTGATAAAATACAACAAGTGGAGAATGCACATTTGGCGTGCCATACGCGTTTGCGGGTACACGCCCACTTTTTACCATGCTTAATAAACAAGTATTAAAGTTGTTGATTTTTATGCTATTTGGAAGACAACTTTGCATCAGAATTCAGACCTGCATGAATATGAAATATTCATAAAAATGAGTGTAAAGTCCGTAGACACCAAGCTCGGGATCGATTTAGGCACAACATCAGTCAAACTATCGCTGATCAACTCCAATAGCCGCGAGGTCTTGCACACGTTCGCCCGGTCCACGGCCGCCCAGGCTGCTGGCGTGGAGCACCCACACTTGTCCGATGAGCAGGATGTGACGAAAATCTTTAAAACTATTCAAGCATGCCTACAGCAGTTGGCGCGATTTTATTCTGAATGCGAACCCGTGTATGATTTAAAGGCTATAGGCGTGACGGGACAGATGCACGGCATTGTCTTTTGGAAATTTGATGTAACAATCAAAGACATCGTAAAAGAAGTCGAGGAAGATGAAAAAGAAACAAGCGGGGCAAAATTTAGCAATCTGTTTACATGGCAAGATGGAAGATGCAGTCCTCATTTTCTTGCTGAACTTCCATCTCCGGACTCGCACCTCAGGTTAGCGACAGGTTACGGGTGTACTTCTGCATTCTGGCATCAGAGAAACAACCCACATTTTTTGGAGAGATTTGATCGAGCTGGAACGATCATGGATCTGTTTGTGACGATGTTATGTGGGATCGATCGTCCTGTTATGTCAACACAGAACGCAGCGAGCTGGGGATATTTCAACTGCAAAACCAATGCCTGGAATTCTCAAATGTAATTCATTTTTACTCTAAGTACAACTCTAAGTCTAAGTAAAAGCTGGACTTAAATATATCATGTACTATGAATAGTATGGTCATTACATAGTATTAATGTTTTACCTTCAGTATAATTGTTAGCTAAATGCAGTCTAAATGAAAGAAGATTGATTTTCGCATATAGACCCTACATGCATGTTACTATGGAGATGGTATTTGTTGTAATTATGTTCTTAAAGAATTTTTTTGTTTAAACATTGGCAGGGCGGTCTGGCTACAGACTCTTTAACCTTTATACATTACGATCACATTCACTGTACGTGTACCTGGAAATACTAATGTTTGGCAGTTTTCCAGCAGCTGTCCGGACTTCAAGAAAAACAAATCTGTATATTTAAAATTTGAACTTTTTAACTTGGTGAGTTGTGTGTAGCTTGCTACCTAACATTGAATGTTCCATGGATTCACAGGTTATACTATGGCTAGGCAAGACTCTGGAAGTACACACTTTGTGAAATATATAAGTTAATACGGTGGATTCACCATCCACAGCGCCATAAAGCGACACCAGTATTTAGTTGATTTCAGGCAATGCTGTCCAATAGATAAGAACATAAAGTAAGTGAGCTCATGGAAGAAACTGTGATTGAAGTTGTAAAGGGATGTGGATCACCTTCTTCTTCTTCTTCAGAATAATCTGCCTCCTTCACTGCTGAAGATTCTTGCAGATGTGTGCGAGTGCATGTGTGTGGCGACATGGGGATGCCCAGGTGTGCAGGTGAGAGGTGTATATATACATAGTGCCAGTAAAAAAATTGCCGGAATTTACTTCCCTCGGTCTTTAGTTGTCGCTGGAAGGCTTCCACTGATGGAGCCAGGACAACCTCAAGAGGGAGAGCATTCCACTGTCGAACAGTGCGAGGAAAGAAGAAGTGAATATGTTGCTCTGTTCGTGACTGCATGACACGATAACAGTAAGGACGAGATGATCTTGTAGTTCTTACGGCTGTTGCCGGTTGGATGTAGTGGTGGATGTCAAAGTCAACCAAAGAGTAGTGCATCTTGTACAGTAAGGTGAGACGTTGATGCTCTCTTCTCTTCTGGAGGGAGGTCCATCCAAGTTGACTCAGCATGTCAGAGACGCTAGATGTATGATGATAGCGGTTGAAAACACATCTCGCTGCTCGTCTCTGGACCATCTCCAACTGGTTTACACATCTGATGGTGTGTGGATCCCAGACAGCACTCCCGTACTCAAGAAGAGGGCGAACGAGAGCCTGGTATGCAGTAGTCTTAAAGCCGAGTGGAGTTGACACGCAGGTTCCTTCTAAGAAAGGCTAGGGTGTTGTTTGCCTTCTTGCATCATGGTGCGAAAGTCAGTAACCTCGCGAGGGAGAGAAGGAGAGAGTCACGCATCCTTGCGAATCTGACGATCAATGGGTTGGGGCTTTCGTTGTCGTTGGGGGAAAAAATGCAGTTGAATAAATAAAGTCTAAGCCTAAAATTTTATTATTTTTGGTTTTTCAAAAATTCATCAGATTCATCAGGTCTATGAGCTCACTTGTGTTATTTCCCAAGATGAAGCAAATCTGCTGACAGTTGCCACACTCTAAGAACACCAAGATGCCTCAAAGGCCTATTTCAACTTTTTTTAAATTGATTGTATCACATTTCAAAAGTATGTATTTGATTCATATACAAAACTTTACTGAAATAAGAATCTAGAATAAGTAATTAATATAAATTTCAAAATATGAATTCAAGCTAGAATCTGAGTTGATGTCCTTGATTTCTGTGCTGTAGGCAGTCCAAAGCTGGTTTTCCAGTCCATCTCCTACCAGAAGTGAGAGATCCAGGTACCATTGCAGGCCAGACCAGGGAGTCTAGTTGGTGTGATGGAGTCTTACCAGAGGCTGTGGATGTTGGAGTTGGAATGGGGGACCTATCATGTACCATACTACCAGTGCTACAAGCATCGAGTGATGGAGGTATTGATAATTCTGTTCTTTCTCTTTTTGTGTGTGAGTTGTGCGCATGCGCCACTTACCGCTGCTCCACATGCATCAGCATTGGGCATTACATGACCAAAATCTTGAATAATTAACTGGTGTTAGGAGAGTGAGCATTAACACTGCAAAAACCGGTGGAGTTTGGGCCGGTATTTCAATACAAAGACACTCCAGTGGATGGGTTTCTTATTCAGTTGTTTCGTCGTGTTTATGGGTAGTTAGTTGCTTAGCAACTTCCAACAAAACTCTGGAACGTGAGAAAATATAATGTTTTTTGTTGAAGACTTGAAGTGTAAATGCTCCTATCTTGGGTCTTCACTTGATGACAGATATTGTTGATCACTTTTAATGAAGGTCTTATGTAATGCACTGCACTCCTTACCATGTGCCCCATGAGGAAATTTCATCATCAAAAGCTTTCCCCACTGGAAGACTCTCCGAGATCTTGGGGGGGGGCAGCATGCTCACATCCGATCAGTCCAATGCTTATCATAATCTCGTACCATTCATTAATAAATAATAGTAATAAACCATTCTCAGTTATATAGCGTCCCTATGCGCTCAGAAAAAAAAGAAAAGAAGGGATAATAAGCAGACATGAGGGAGGAGAAGAAAAAGAATCACTGCTTTGTCATAAAATTGTACTAATTCAACAAACGAAAGAGACTCTTGATATTTTCTACTGTTTTTTTTTCATTGCAGTGATTAGCATCGGCACATCTGCTCAGATTGTTACTACACACCAGCTGGGTTCACCCCGCCCAAGTCAGACCCCTCCTCCCCCATCGAGTACTTCCCATTCTTTGACGGGACTTTCCTCTCTGTGGCTGCGGCCCTTACAGGAGGCAACGTTCTGGCCCAGCTGGTGACTACACTCCAGGAGTGGATACACGGTTTGGATTTACCCCAAGCATCCGACAGAGATCAATTATTCTCCAAGTTAATCGACTTGGGTTTGAAATGCGAGGACACCACGCTCAAGGTCGATCCCGTACTGGGAGGAGAACGTCATCAGCCGAACAGGAGGGGTACAGTCTCCAACGTCTGCTTTGAGAACCTGTCTCTTGGGGATGTCTTCAGGGCCACTTGCCGCGGAATCGCGGAGAACCTTAGCGCAATGGCTCCCCCTGATGAGATGGTTGCTAAGGGAGTGACACGGGTTGTTGGATAAGGCAGTGCCCTGCTTCGTAACCCAGTACTCAAGCAAGAGATTGAGAGAGCATTTCAGAGTTTACCATTCGTGTACAGTGATCAGGGTGATGCATCATTAGGAGCAGCATTAACAATGTGTAGGGATAAATAGTAACATCAAACGTAATGATGATAATGATAATCTATCTTGTCATTATGCCCAAATATCCCTTCTTTTATACTAGGTGGCCATTAAATTACACTTAAGCGTAGGCTCTCTTGGGAACTTTGACATTATTTGAGTATTCTTCCATCAGCAAGAATGGCCTTCACTTTTATACCGTACACGTCGTATGTAACGCACTGCAACTTCCTCCAATCACCCCATAAGGAAAGCTTATTGATCATAAATTTCCCTAACCCGAGACACTAAGGGGTGAGACCATGGACCTACTTCTTATTAGGTCAATGGTGAGACAGTCCAATTAACTGTGTGCGAGACTTGTATTTCCACCCAGTCCAGTGTTGGCGAATTATGACATAAGGAACTTAAAACTTACTTGGTTTGCATCACCATCAACATAGTTTATTTGCCCACGGTTGTGTAACACCGTGTCAATAATAGAGTGCATGTCATAATTATGACAGAAAACGTCAACGTTCAAGCTTCGGTAATAATTGTTGTATTTTGACCGTACATTGGCATTAAACATATACAGAAAGTAAAAGAAGTTGACAGACAACATATGTGCCTTCATTATTTACATTTGCATGACTTGTTTGTGTACATTAACACCGCATGCCAAGGACGAGATAAGATAAGAAGGCAAACATTTTAAATTCAAACACACACACAAACACACATATATATATATAATTTAAGGCCTATAAACAATACAAATATTCTAATGATCTGGAGCTTAAAGGTATATAGACCGGTTTTGGAAACGCCCCTTCTCAAAAATGAGATTGAACCTCTTATTACCAATCATGTGAAAGAATATGTTTTTAATAATACGTGATGATACAAATTATGCCGGGAAACCGCCTACTAATTCATATATTTGGTAAATTATCATATCGATCCGGCCAAGATATATATCGCGAATGCACTTCAACTTTGAACATTTGGGCATATATTTCTGCTTTTTTTCAACAATATGGAATGGATATTTTGCACCCAAAGCCCTTGAACCGCAATTTTACCACTACCGGTCTATATCTTTAATAAAACAAAATATAACATGAACCGACGGGTTCAGACTTCCCCGAGTGACGCTATACATGGTTATATTTCAAGAGTTCTCTGGACGAAGTGGAACGGTCCATACGGGGAAGCGTGACAGATGTTTGAAATACGGGATTCCAGCATCCCATTGGTCATGAACGGTTGAACCTTATTGGTCCTAAACTCAATGGCTAGGTTGTATACCATGTATACCGGCGGGCCTAAACTAAATTGACCCTCGAGTGATATTAGCCAGGGCGCCGAGATTTTTCGCACGTAAATTCACAAGGTTCTTATGAAGATGGATGGGTGTGATTTTAAAAAAAAGAACAAACAACATTTAATAATTGTAGGTAGTTCTAAACTTTCTTATAGTATTTTAATCTTTTATTCTGAAAGATAGATTTTCACGATTATAAGACTTACTTATATTATTTTTGTCCAGATTTTCAACAACTAATTCATTTTATTTGTTTTCGTTTAAACTTGGGGCAGATATATCATATATATGTACCCTATTCCATCTCTCAAAAGTGCTGAGAGATGTATACCCCCACCTTCGCGGGATTGACGCCAGTAAACTTAAGTATATCGTTTATATCTATGCTTATTCATTATTCATTTATTAATGCACTTTGCTCTAACAATATTATACTTTACAGAAATGAATTTACAGAGTAAACAATCAGTTAAACATTAACAATTACAACACAGCCGCGCTATCCCAATTCGTCTCGGAATACCTCGCTGACTTTACAAAGGGCAAGTGATCTGTAATATTATCCAACGGACGGTTTAGACCACCATTAGGCCGTAAACTCAGTCACCTTGTCGACGGATTGTTTGCTGACTTCCGACTTTGTTTGCTTGTGATAGATTGTCAAATTTACATTTTCATAAAGGATCATCCATGATTAACATGTATTTTTGCCTATACGCGTTAGTGGTTTAACATAAAACAAGGATTCGAACTGAGGAAAGAGACAACCGCAGGAATCGATTTTGTTTGCTGTTCTTAGTGAAATACGCAGTGAGTATGAAAATTCGTCATTTTCAATTTAAGACCAAAAACTGGTCATATTTCTATCCTTTTGTAAACTGATTATGACCAGTACACAAACCTTAAGCGCCGGAAGTGGGGGGGGGGGGGGGCAAACCGCATCTTTGCCCCCCCCCCCCCCAAGAAAAAACAACTAAAAACTAGAGGAGTAAAGATGGTTTGTATTTTTGAACCAAAAAGAACATGAAAAATAAAGTAAAACCTGAATTGACTCATATATAAACTATATTCCATTAAAAAAAGGAAGGTTAACAGGAATTGAATTTCTTTAACATTCCGCATGCCCCTATATCTATCAATGAAGGTTTTTATAATAGCGATACGGGCATATATCGTGGAAATGTTGTGAGAGAATGGGAATGCGTGTGTGTTTTTTTAATTATAGGGGTGAGAAGACATCAGCCCCATGCGCGGGGTACTGATGGGGGCGGGGGAAGCAATTCTAATTCGATAGCAGTGATTTACAAATGTTGCTGGAATGACATGATTTTCCGGTATTTTTTCTCAATTTTTTTGGTGTAAATTATACCTTTTAATGCGTTGGTTGGAAAATTAGAAATTCCCAAATTTACGGTTGGGCGAAAAAAATATGCTTTATATTTAGAAGCCTTCATGTCAGGGTCTGCAGGACGTTGGGGCTAGGGGGCTCGAGCCTCCCCCCCCCCCTCAATTTTTTGAAAAAGAAAGAAAGAGAGAGATAAAAAAAATGACTGACCTACCAAAATTAGAATTGTATGGAATTAGAGGGGTTCCACTTCAGTGGTTCGTCAGTTACTTGTTACATAGAAATCAATATGTGGTGATTGATGGTGTCAAATCTCAACAAATGGATGTATCCTGTGGAATTCCTCAGGGATCTGTGTTAGGGCCCCTCCTTTTTCTCGTCTTCATAGATGATATAGTTAAATGTTCTTCAATTCTAAACTTCTCTTTGTTTGCTGATGATATCACCGTTTCATTATCACATACAAAAATTGACAATCTTATATCATCAGCAAACAATGAACTAGACAAACTAAATAAATTGTATGCTTGCAATAAATTGTTTTTAAATTTTGACAAAACTAGGTATTTTATTTTTCGTGCGAGAGGAAGGAGGGTTCCGTCAAATCTGTCAAACCTCATTATTGGGGGAAATGTCATAGAAAAGGTCGATAATATGCAGTTTTTAGGTGTAATTTTGAATGAATATCTTTCTTGGAAGCCACATCTTAGCTCAATTTGTACAAAAATATCAAGATCTATTGGTGTTCTCTCTAAATTAAGACTTTTTGTGCCCCAGCCTATTCTGACGACTCTTTACAATAGCATTATACTCCCTCATTTCAATTACTGTAATACTGTCTGGGATCACACCTTTAAAACCCATTTAGATAAATTATGCATTCTAAAAAAGAAAGCAATACGAATTATCTTTAATGCTCCCTTCAATAGTCATACAAAACCTTTATTTTCAGAGTCAAATATATTACCGTTAAAGGACTTGATAACCTTAAAGTTGATATTCATTGATTTTAAAAACTAAATTTATTTTCATTATTGCAAAGTTGAAACTTTGATTCGACAAGGTTACCAAAATTCAATGCTTGGAAACATTCGAAGTAATGATTATTATAAATTACAAAACGCTTAAATACAGCCCCGGCATAGCACCGGAAGAGCTCTCCGAACGCTGCTGAGATGTGTGAGATCACAGTATGGACATGACTTGCACAAGCAGACGATGCCCCATGACATCTCACACATTTTCAGTGCCTGCGTTTTCATCTTTTCTTGAGTTCTTTCTCTTACTTCACTACCGTCAGGCTAAATGTATAATCTATTGCCTCACTCTTAACCCCGTGCATGGTTTTATTTTGATGACAAATGCAGCGATACAAAAATAAAGGAATCTGTCGCTTGTAAACAAAATAAGACGCCATTGTATATTCAGCTGCACACACCGGGGTATGTTCGGCGTTTCAAGAGGGAACAAATGCCGTCTTTAATATCATTCCAGGGGGTTTTCAATTTGAAAGTCTGGTTTCTTTGATTGTTGATTAACCCCTATCCTTTGTATTTACAAGCAAAAGATTTTAGTTGTCAGAATCGGGTCATATCCCCTTGTGAATGGTTTGACATGCCATTACATTTATATACACTAAACTCATTATAATTTGACAAATAATAGCTTTGCAATTATGTTCATTCTCTATGGGATGTCGTCTGCTTGGGCAGTGTTGGTCCATATAGTGACGTCATTAAAACATCGTTATTTTTCCGGCGAATCTCTGGTATATCCCAGCTGCTATGGAGGTGGTTGTATTTGTATTTTTTATAAATCACCCGATATGTAGTTGACCTATAACTTGTACGATGGCCATCTGTTAGATTACCAGTTTGTAGTCATACATTAGTTGACATATTTGTGATTTTCTTTGAATTTCACCTTTAAATTCCCTTGTGTTTATGTATAAATTTCATTCGAAAATCTTGCCTCCTCTCCATAGCGATATCTTTGTTTTGAATTCCTCAATTCATTCTTACCAAACTCGCCAAAGTAATTTAATACACCTACCTCAGGTTCGTTCTTCCATCGCCTCAAATTCATTTATAATTCATTTTCCTAGGTTATGGAACAAACTCCCCATTAATATCAAGAACAGCTCAACTCTTTCCAGGTTTATAAAGCTAAGCAGGGAAATCTTACCTTCTTTATAATATATTCCTGATATTCTTGTTCGCTTTAATTTGTACTGCCCTCTTATATAGAAGTGTACTTCTCTTCTTCTTTTTTTTCCTTGTTTATATTAATGTTCGATGTTGATTTTGTTTGTATAATTATAGTTGATCTTTTTATGTATTGGTGGCCCCTTTATAAGCTTTGCTTTCTCCGGGGTCACCAAACCATCATTGTGTTATTACAAATTCTTGATATAACTTATTTTGATTGTATATATTCTGATGGTTGAACAATAAATGAAATTGAAAAATTGAATGTCAAAAATGAGGTATCATAATTATTATGCTCATCTGGCCTTAATTAAATGCCTAAACCCCCCGAGCTTCCGGGGGCTCTGCCCCCTGGGTGCCCATCTGACCGTAATTAAATACCTAAAACCTCCGAGTTTCCTGGTGCTCTGCCACCCCGACCCCATCAAGGACCCTAAAGAGGGCCACTGGATGCTCATCTGACCGTAATTAAATACCTAAAACCCCTGACCTTCCGTGGGCTCTGCCCCCTAGACCCCCGCCAATTAGTGACCTGCCATTATCACAAAAAGGGTATCTAAATATGCTTATCTGACCGTAATGTAGTGCCTAAAAAAAAACTGAGCTTCCGCGGGGCCTGCATGTAAAATGTTAGAGTGGTAGTGATGCATATTTTTCTTCTGCCCCCCCCCCCAAAAGAAAGTTTTTGCTCATTACGCCACTGCCCCTGGTAGGTGAGCCCCCTGGAATGTTTGCCCCCCCCCCCCCCCTCCCCAATCCCAAACTGCTTCCGGCGCGCCTGAAAAGGTTGACCTCTCCTGCTTGATATCTGTAGCGTCTTCGCACGTACACCTTCAAAGTTTGCATTTAGTTTTTATTGTATTTTATATCGATTTTTTTTTCCTGCCTGTTCTTGTTTATTCTACAACATGTGACTTATTTGATATACCAGAGTAAATATTATTTATGATGTACTTTGTAACTGCACAAGTGTTTAACGCACACACACACACACATACATATAAAAGAATAATTCTTTGAAAGGACATTTCTAGTGCGATAATTTACCAAATTGACGTAAAAATATTTAGAAAGCATACAAATTACACCCCGCTTTCACCAAAACTCAACCTTCCCTTAAATTGTAAACGGGGTGTAAAATTATAACGAAAAGGAAGCTATGGGAAGGGAGGAATAGAAAGAGGGAAATGGAGAATATTACAAGACAAAACACACACTGACAGAAAAAATGGGACGCACGGATAGTAGATGAGGCAAGAAATGATCGGCTAAATAGTTGTGGGGGATCTACAGCTCATATTTTAATGGTAACGTCGCATTACCATAATATCATTATTATAACGATAAACCCAACAGTTAATGATTATGTGTGATTATTTCTTATTCTGTTACATTATGTTACAAGATTCAGCCTGGATACCATTCACGATGGGAAATTGGCTGCGTAAGAGAAGCCGTGAAAAGGTGACTGAACCCCCAAGGGATGACACACCAAGTTCAAGGTACAAACATGTTTCGTGTATATACGACAAAATCAAAGGATATATCAAAGAATAATAAACACTTATTTATTTACAAGTATCATTGGATGGTATACAGTGACACACATGTAATATGATTGATTGAGATTCATTACCTCAAAAGTATGTGAACTATACAATAAGTAATGAAGTATATACACATATACATGTAAACACATAGTAAAGGATTGGTTTCATACAATGCTTTTGAGCGAAAAGATAAACAGGAGGAATTGAAAATTTACATTAATGTTTCGTTTGAATATTCAATATGTAATTTTTCAAAGGAATACTTGAGAACCGCTTGAATAAAATGTGTAGTATAACTTTAAGCATGCTCCGTATGAAATGCTTTCGTTTTATTTGTTTTTGTTTTATTTTCTTTATATTCTAGTAGTCGCACGTCAGGTCAAACACGCGGATTTGATGACATTATCATCAAAGTAGGAGACGCCATATCAGATGATGGCGATCTAAGGAGACTTGGTCTAGAGCTGGGAGTCCAGATTCCTGATATCATCCGGGCATTAGAAACGAATTGGGCTGGAGGCAGAAAGACCAGTAATGGTAATGTGATGATGCTTCAGAACTGGGCAAAGACGGTCAAACCGTCCAAGCGAAACCCAACTCTCAGAGCAGCTCTCAAAAGGGCGGGATTACTAGAGGTGGAAGAGACATATTTCACAAGCAGCTGCAGCGGTAAGCTCCCCTATAAAAATGATATGATATATTAAAGTACCAAAAATGCACCTTGATTACTTATCATATGTGAAGACCATATCCATATTTTGAGTAAAATCCCCCTCTACAAACTATATCCATATCCCAAAAACAATTTCCATTATAAATTAGTTCCGCGAGTGTTGTGGGTATCCTCTGGTATCTTGAAAAGACAATCTTATGCTCAGACAATTAATAATCTGGATTTATATAGCGCTTAATTCGAAACACCGTCTCTAAGCGCTTTACAGATATTATTACCCCGGTCATCGGATCCATTCACAATGTTCATCCACAATGTGCACCGTCTCCACTCCATACGGTGTATTCCTACCATATGGACACCCTCACGGTGGCCATATGGTAGGAATACACCCTATGCAATTATGGCAATTACTAACACCAAGGCTTCCATCACCCTACCAAGTCCCTCTTTTGTTCCCGGCTATGAAATCGAAAATTTAGATTAATGCCTTGCCAAAGCTCATTGGTGCCGTGTTGGGGATTGAACCCAAGAACTTTGTATTTCAAGTCAAGGACACACACCACTCGACACCGATACCTCTACACGCTACACGTTTTTAAAAGCCAATCACGAGAATTCGTTAAATTAATTGTTACACATAATAAACATTAGAGCAAAAGCCCTTTCATGTGTCATTTAAGATCATTTTTGCGCCGTAAATTGTCATACTGTTTTATGAAATGATACTAAACCTATTTTCTTTCCCCGATATTCATTTGATGTTGACAATTTAATACAAAGAGAATCACCCAAAAGGGGTTCACATGATTTCACAGCATGGCAATCTTATGGACATACATGTTACGGGAAGACGTGAAATAAAACATTACACAGAATTAAATAATATAAATTATGCTCATCAGTAATTTAGTATTTTTCTGAAAGATCTATTATATTTCGATAAAATAATATGAATTGTTTTCATACCACCGACATAATCATAGTTAAAATGAAATTATGCCAAAATATATTAGTTCCCATCTAAATGTTGCGTTTTGGTAGCATTCATCATGCTACATAACACTTCATTACTACATAGTAACTTCATGCCTTGGAGACAATATTTTCAATGCCTTCATGTGATCTACAGGTTCAATTTATCCGTTGGAGAAATTGCGCTTTTAAAAGCCAAGTCTCATGATCATTGACCTTAACTTATCTGAAAGCGTTTCATTGGTCTATACGCATATAAATCTGAGCCTGTGCCATATCAGGGAGATCTCCCTGGCCATTTCCAGGTAGAATTGATAAAGCATGATTGTGAGGAATCTCACCCGACTGAAAAACAGCATGAACCTTGGCTGCCGAAGACAGCCCAGCATACCCACTGCACATTTAATTTCATTAATTAAGGGGGAGTGGGTTAAATGCGTATGTGCGCTCGAAAGCCGGATAATCCTTTGCGGAACACCAGTGGCGTACGCAGGATTTTTTCAAGGGGGGGGGTTTCAAATCGGGCCCAAAATTTCGCAACGACTCAGCCAGCCGCCTGAATAAGCGGGGGGGGGGGGGGGGGGGGGGGGGTAAGCGTACATTTTTTTTTTTTTTTTAGAGTCCCAAAAAAATCGCAACGTCTCAGCCAGCCGCTGAATAAGCGGGGGGGGGGGGGGGGGGGGGGGAAGGGGACACTTTTTTTTTTTTGGTCGAGAATTTGGAAAATTTGACATTTTGTACAGTTGGGGGGGGGGGTAAGGTCACCTTTTTAAGGTCAACCATCGGCAATTTTTTTTTTTTATTATTATTTTTTTTTTTTATTTATTTTAAAAAAAAAAATTCAAAAGGGGGGGTTTTTCAAAAATAACATACATAAGACATACACATAAAAAAAACTCGAGGGGGGGGGGGGTTTTACCCCAAAACCACCCCCCCTGCGTACGCGCCTGCGGAACACTAATTGTCAGCAGAACCTGTTTAAACAGAAAAGAACAATACGTTGTCAACTTTCTCGGTAGTGATTTCAATCCAAGTCTGTATCTGATATCCTTACTTACATCATTATTCTGCAATAATGCTCTTCTCTTTTTCCTCAGATGACGATGAGGCTATGCCAAGTGACATTATGAAGTTGAGAAAACAACTAAAAAATAGATATCGCAAGAAATTTGGTCAGATCAAAACATCGCCTGTGGACTCTGAGTCACGGACATGGCTTCAGCACATCTATGTCAGTCTCATCCTAATGTTGGGATTGGAAGGGGAAAAGGAGGAGTCAATAGATTATGATGGGTTGTTTAAATTCATCCAAACTGACACTCCGAAAGGTTTTGTAACACGACTAGCTTTCATTGGAGAAGCTGGTGTGGGGAAATCGACGCTATTTGCTAAGATAGCTCTTGATTGGGCTGAGGGTAAAATTCTTCAAGAAATCAATCTGCTTTTTCTTGAATCATTTCGAGAGATTGAAGAGAGCGGATTCTTCGGGGATACTGTCATGGCCCATTTCCAAGATGATTCAGAAATAAAAGGGGAACGGGCTGATGAATATATCAAGAAAAATCCGAGAAAAGTCCTTATCTTATTGGACGGATTGGACGAGGCAAAAATCGACATCAAAAAGCCAAATCGCACTGACGCTATCGTATCAATCGTAAGAGGGGAACAATTCATTGATACCCCAGTCATCATCACAACCCGTCCTTTTGGAGCTGATCAGATCAAAAGTACCGTGACGATTAATGACCACTACACGTTTGGTAAGGTTAAGGGCTTCACAAAGGAAAACATGGCAACATACATCAACAACTTTTTCAAAGATGATTCTGATTCTGCTTCGAGCCTCATCGAGTTCATTAAAACAAACAATGTGGTTTCTGAGTACATGGCACCATTCCCGATATTCTGCTGTATGCTATGTTCCCTGTGGAAAACGCCATCTGGTCGGGAATATATGCAGACAATGACAACATTCTCGCAACTCTTGAAACGTCTTGTATTTTCACTTCAAGAGCTATACTCTTCCAAACCAAATGAATTAGAAGAGGACTATGGAAGCCGCATGAACAAAGCTAGTAAAAGTATGGAAGAGATTGGTTGTATCGCATTCGAAGGTCTGTTGGTTAAACAGCTCATCTTCGATGACACGTCGCTCGACTCGTGCACAGAGGCTGCAACGATTGCATGCGAGGTCGGGATTCTTAGCATGGAAAGAAGGTCAGCACCCTTGCAAATCAGAGAAAGTCAGCGAAAGCTATTCATCCAAGAATTCTCTTTCCCTCATAAGTTACTGCAGGAGTACATAGCGAGTTTCTACCTTGCATCACTGTTCCACAAAGATCTTCGAGAATTCAACAGAATCCTCGCAGACACTCTTTTAGGAGACTACGAGGAATTCAGATATGTCTTGTACTTCACTGCAGCTCATGGAGGTGAAGTAGGAAAGTCGGTCCTGGAAGCCCTATGCAAGAAAGTTGATGACATGGAGTTCATCATGGAGGTTGCTTTTGAATGTCATGATTCAGAAGCCATTGATCCCGTCAGAAATCTTCTGAAGGCGAAGGCACATCTTCAGCTCACTTATTCGGATCCAATCGCCGCATATCTCTTCACACTTGAGACAATAGGGAAAGAATTAGTAAGTTACCTGAATAGGGTGATAGACATATCTCATTCTTATCAACCGAATTGTAAATGTTATTATATTGAGAGAATAGTGTCATCTGTTGAGCTTTAGGTAATTACATATGCAAATATGGCTACAAACAAAAGGACAATTACACATAGCCCTACACATTATACCGTCTGTTATTTCTTCAAACCTTCTGGCCCATAATCATTTAGAACTGCCATGTTGTCATTATATACGTACTATTTTAGTTGTCTGTATTGCAATGTGTAGTCTCACGTTAGAACGGGAACAATGTCACCGTTTGCCTCTTCCTCATACATAATATATAATTTTACTTTCTAAGAAAGGAAGAGAATAATAGTGCTCGACACTTTCAGGATTAAACAAAGACTAATCAAAGAGAAATAGGTTAGCCAACCAGACAAACGATAGAAAATGTAGGTCATTCTATATTCAATATGCCATCCGTACCTACCTCAATAGCTATTCACTTTTCAGGTATAGTTATTACAGATAATTAAAAAAGCTATTAGCCTAAATTTGATTTGTCCTGATTATACCACCTTCCATAATTTACTGTTCGTAAAAATTATAATTTGTGTACATGATGCCAAAATCTAGCCCAATGGAGAAGACATCAAGAAATATAACATGGTGTTTTTTTTATACAAACCAATGCATGCTATAATAATTTTGTGAACAATTTAAACCATTAGCATGGTGTATTTTATTATAACTTTTGAAAATACTTTTGTATCTGTTGTACAGGTAAGAAGAAGTTCTTCAATTCGTGAAACATTGGGTGTTAGTGAGTCCTTCAAAGCTAACACATCATCGTCACATGTAGCAGCAGTAGGTCTCTTCACATTACAGAGCTTACGATCCTTGGCCATCGAATATGCAGGTCTGGATGATGTATTCTACACAGGAATGTCTGCTGCAGCTTCACAGTCCAAGGTTTCTGATTATTGTATAAACTTTGATAAATCCTGAATCATAATTATCATTATTTCATAGAAGATGCATGCTATTTTTTGCTCAATAAGACAAAGAAAAAATATTACATCCATGGACAAAATTTAGTCAAATATACACTCATAATTTCGTTCACTTCTTTACACAAAGTCTAAGCATCATGAAAGGCTTGTAAAAAGGGTCTTGCTTTCCTCTTCCTTCGGCTCTGCCCTCTTTCTCTTCCTGTTACCTTTTACTTTTCTTTGGTCTGTATCTTCCTATCATTTTTCTTAATTTTATGGCGCTTATGGCGGCGCTTTGGACATCGAGGAAAATCTGACCCCAAGTCATAGTCTTTGGCACCCTCAAATCTATCAAGAAATCATGTTCACTGTAATCTTCTTCTTCTTCTTCTTCTTGATCTGTTTTTTTTTAGGTTAATCTTCATTGACGTTTTGTTCGTAGGGATAGAATATTATATTGGTATACTTCACAAACTATAGGAAGCAGGACATTTTCCACTTAAGACTGGCAAGAAATGTTCCCTTGACGCTTTTCCTTGCCACCAGTGCGCACCTACACTTTTACAATTCTCCTACCTCAATAAATTGTTGATACACACCACGCTCAGTGATGAGCCAAACATGTTGAGGGAGCCGAGCCAGAATGGGCACCGGTTTGATGGCGGGGAAGGGGGGTTACATCCGCCCTTCCCTGAAATATGAAGTCTATGCAGCTACCCTATTTCATAAACATATCCACAGTATAGCAACTCCATGGGTAAATTTTTTTTTTCTTGAAAATGTTAGAAAATTTCGCGTTTTGTACTATGGAATTGTTTTAAACACAGATATGTATTTAGGTCTGAACCTATAATATGCATTTTTTTCCTATCCTCTATTCATATTGGATAGGCAGCGTTGGATATCATTCATTTTGGGCGTTCATTCATTCTAAAGTAAACTTATTATCATTTTGTATTGTATTGTTTTGGTTTATTGAGATAAAAATCATCGGACATGCAGCTGTAAGCTGAAATTGTTCAATTTACAGAGTAAAAATTACACGGCATAACATTACATTGATAACACATTAAAATAAATAGAACACTTAACAAATATTGTGTATATTTAAATATGATTTAAAAGTTTCATTGATAATATAAAATTGCCATTCGTTTTACATAAAATAGGAATTTGATAATTCAAAACTGACAGGATAATTGCAACAATGACACGCTGGTGGGATAAAATGTAGATCTTTATACAGATAAAGAACGATAAAAGATAAAATATCATAGCTAAGTTTTAATATTGATTAAACAAGATGATGTTCCCGAACCCAACGAAATTAGTTAATCACTCTTACATCAGAAAGTACAAAGTGAAGAAACCTTGAATGCAATAAATATAGTGATGACAAAGACAAATATCAAGAAAGTAGGTTATTTCACATCGATAAATTTTTTCGTCTTCTAGGGTTCTGTTATTATTTGATATTGCACATAGAAGAAGAGATACAAAAGTAGCAATCAGTAGATGTAAATGCAAGTGTAAACATAAACAAAGACATTGTTTTGTTAACTCGATCTTTGTAAAGCAAGGCTCCCACTTAACCGAGTTGTATTGGCGAGTTATGATGAGTTGTGACACGCGAATAGCTCTTCTTGTAACTCGGGGTAACCCGCGACAACTCGGTATGGCTCGGCGTAACCTTTTACAACATTCCATGGCTCTCCTCGAAGTCGCGAGCAGTTCCAGGATTTTGAACATGTTCAACATTTTCACTGACTCGTAACTCGAGGTGAACTTGCTTACACTCGTAATGTACTCGCATTATTCGTAACAAGCTTGCACTGCACTCTTCATAACTCATAGCAACTCGCCACCTTCAAGTATACGCGAGTGCTATTCGAGTTTCCTAGAGTGGAGTACGAGCACGACGATTTTGCTTCGTGTCATGCCGAGTTGCCTACGATATTAACGCGAGTTTAGATCGAGTACGGGGCTAGTTTCGTATGAGCATGAGCAGAGTGCAGGGCGATCATAACGAGCATGACGAGCGCAGCATGATACGTCAGCTGGTCTACAATAATTGTGCAGAGGACCAAGGCCTGTTCTTCCTCCAACATATCGAGCAAATATGCTTCTGGCATCCATCTTATTTTGGAGAGCGCCAAAATCAGAGGAAGACCTCTCCGGGGGGGGGCAGGAGAGCAGGGAGGGTGCAGGGGCACAGTGCCCCCACTTTTTCAAGTACTCGAAATGTGCCCCTTTTTACATAGGAAAAGTGCCCCTTCATCTTTGACTAGTGCCCCTTTATCTTTGACTAGTGCCCCCTATTAATTTGTAGAAGTGCCCCTACCCCTTTAATAATAATAAGCGCTATATACAAATTAAATATTATTATTATTATTATTTTCACCTCTTATAAGTGCCCTTTTATTTTGAGAAGTGCCCCTTTTTCTTCGACAAGTCCCCATTTTCCTTTGCAATAAGTGCCCCTTTTCACTTTTGATAACTGCCCCCTTCACCCCTGATAATTTGCCTTATTCAAATCTGAGATGTGCCTCTTTTATTTTGACAAGTGCCCTTTTTCCTTTGTAAGAAGTGTTCCTTCCCCTGTTAATAACTACCCCCTTTTTAACTCGGATACGCGCATCTTATATTTCATATGTTCCCTTTTCCCTTTTTAATAAGGGACCTATCCCCTTTTTATAAATGCCCCTTTTCACCTCTTATAAATGCCCCTATCAAAAGCAGATGGGGGCCCCTTTTCCGTCGACAAATGCCCATTTCCTATTTTCATAAGCGCTTTTTTTCATCCCCGATGAGTGCCTCTTTTAGAAGGTGTAAGAAGTGCCCTATTTTCACCTCTGATACTTACTCTTTGTACTTTAAAATGAGCTCCATTTCATTTTTGATAAGTGTCCCCTTTTCCTCTCATCATTAAACGCGCCCCTAATTTCAACAGACTAAAAGCACCTCCTCCTAAAGCTCGCTCGCTCTGCTCGCTCGCATTTAGAGATGATATACTTATGTTACTTACATGTATCAAAGGTCTTTTCAGTCTTCCGTTATAACACCAATCTGCATATAACCCCACCAGGATTGGGTTTTTTGCTCTGTATAAGATGTAATTTTTCACACTGCGACCTCACAAATCTTTTTTTAAATTCCTCGCTCCATTCGCACGGTAGCAAATAATTTGAGGACCATCACACTCAACTGCAAAGTATGATGCTTAAACATTATCTTGTTCTGTGTATAAAGTGAAACAAATATTGACATCATCCCCCGTTAATGTAATCACAATGTAAGGGTATATACCAATGTCTAAAACATTGTATATTTTCGCTTTAAGATTTCCCTTTGACGGTGCCCTTTTTTTCTTGGTGCCCCCTCCCCCTCCAACCTTGGAAGTCGCCTGGCCGCCCCTAGCCAAAATGATGCATTTTCCGCCCCTTGATCGCTAGATCGTTAGAAGATCTTGATAACTCGTTGGTAGATCGGTACAATTCGTACACAAGTCATCGCAACTCATACCGAGTTCGCGTGACTCGTACATCCATCGTAGAAAAACTCGATAATGCGTCGTATGATAATTCATGCAAATACCATACAAATTGGTAAATTTCAGGCGAGTTCAGGCGAGTTTACGCGAGTTCAAGCTCGCGCCAGCTCGCCACAACTCGAGGCTCCAACTCGGCTAAGTGGGAGCCCTGCCTAAGATTTAGTTCAAAGATTCAAGGTGAATTAAAGGTACTATTTCCCATTTGCAGGCCCCAAAAATGAAAAGGTTAAATTCCAACGGAATTGAAAAGATAATACTAATTTAGAATTTCCCTAAGAATAGGGGGGCTTGAAAATGTCTTTGAGTGGGAAAATAACGACTATTAGTTGTCGAATCGACTTAAGAGCTATAGAGCCAGTAAGTAATAGTTTGATTTTCATACCATTGTACCAAATGGTCGCACGTTTTATGCTGCGCAAAGATTCAATCAGTTTAATTTTGGCCATTTCAAGAACTGGGTTATTGATGTAGACAAATGCTAATGTACCCTTTACAGCTCATTTTATGTATGTTATTACCAAAGAAGAAGAAAAGGCCAATCAGTCACGCAATAGTGTCTGGCAGTGAAGTCTAGCAAGTAAACGGGTTTCCTTGCATAATTTGAATATTAGGACACTGCTAACGTTTAAATTTCACAGATAGGACATACATGACATATTCATAATAATGCGGAATAATACCGGGTAGTCCGACAGAGGGGGTGTTGAGAAGATGTGTCCTGCGTCCTATTATTGTTAAAACTGAGACTAAATGATAGTTTCAGTCAGGAATGGAGAGATACAGTATGGTCAAATCGCATTTGCACAAATTATGGAATATTTAAAGGCAACCATAGATTTGAAAGCTATTTACTCACCCTAAATAAAGCTGATGCTTTTACTCTCTGTAAGTTTCGGTGTAGATCACATAAATTACCTGTAAACAAAGGTCGATTTGATGCAAACACACCACAATGCAGTGCACACACTGCCTGTCCCCTGATATAGGAGATGAATTTCACTATATTTTTGTTTGTTCATATTTTTAAAGGGAGAGATGTTTATATTTATCAAAAAAGTTTTGTAAATCTAAGCTCCCAAGTGCTATGCACATGACAGAACTTTTTAATACTAGAAGCACTTCTCAGTTGAAGAATTTAGCAAGATTCACTCGCCTTATTATGTTGACATTTTATCAAAAAACAGAGAAAGAAGACAACTAGAGCTGAACCTACACGTACTCGTAGCGGTATATAGTAAAACAGCCTACTTTGTTTACTATTTAGCTTTTTAAAAGACTGCATTATACTAATACATTTATTATTGGCACTATCTAGATTGTACATGTATATATACTTTGTGTTTACTAGTTGGTTCATTGTTCATGTTTGTACTTTCATACGCTAAATAACTATTATCGTTTGTATCTTTGTGTCATTATCTATATATAATGTATGAGAATTGTATTCATAAGTCATGCATTGCTATTTATACTTTTATTTTTGTTTGTACTCTCATACCCCGAGGAGGGGGTCAAAGAGTCAATAACATTCTAATTCTAATAGTTTGTGAAGTACCAATATAATCTTCTATCCCTATGAACAAAACGTCAATAAAGATTAACCTAAACAAAACAGATCAAGAAGAAGAAGAAGAAGATTACAATGAAGAAAAAAAGTAGGCGACGAGAGAAGATATCACTACGTAAAGCCCCTATCACACCAAACTAGTTCTCACAACGTTCTTGAACCGTCCTAGAAAATCGTAAAACTGGTTGTGGGGGTTGTGGGGCAGAATGTGTAAAAAAATGTCTATAAAACGATCCTAGTTCGTTCGTAAACAGTCCTCAATACGTCCATCTCGTTTGTTCCCCGTCCACAGCCAGTTCATATTAAGTTCAGATCGGGTAGATTAGGCAGTCCAAGCCAGTCCGTAGTCAGTTTAAACCCATTATTAACTAGTTCCACCTTGTTCCCAATACGTCCAAACCCATTCTAACTAGTTCGCCACTTGTTCTAACTAGTTTTTAACCCGACCACCCCGTTCAGAGGCAGTTTTCTTCCTCATCTCGTTCTGAGTGCGTTCAAACGCGCTCCTAGAGCGTGTGCAATCCCGTCATGACTCGGGAGTTATAAAAACCCAGAGCGTTCTCGCCACTCCTCATTTCCGTTCAACTTCAACGCTTTAGGCTTTGCAGATCAAGACGTTCGCACACAGTTTGAGCCCGTTTGGCAACATTTTCGAGAACGTAGTGAGAACTAGTTTGGTGTGATGGGGGCTTTAGGGAGGGGGAAGATCCCGGTGCCGGGGAGATTTCAGCAGATTTCATGCCGATCCGACATTATACAAAAGACCGATTTATCATCTATTAATTCTATGAAGAATGATCTATCCAGTATTCTGTGGGATGAAGTTTTAGCGTGTGAGGATATTGATAATGCTTATAGTAAATTCATCCACTGTTTTAAAAATGCATATGAAAATAATTGTATATCAAAAAGAAGAATTAATTTTTTAAAAAATATCAAGTACGTATGCCATGGATAACAAATTCCTTATCGAAATGTATACATAAAAAAGATAGGATGTATAAAAGATATTGTAAAAACAGAAATCAATCAACAGAGAGAATGTTTAAAAATTACCGCAATAAATTAAATTATATTTTGAAAAGGGCTCAAAAATCAATATTTTTGCAATTTGTTGCAGAAACACAGAAGCAATCTGTCTAAATTATTGAAGATTTTTAATGATGTACTTGGCAAAAAAAAGAAGAAGATTTTACTAGTTACTTTATGAAAGATGATATTAAAATAACTGACAACCAAATCATCGTTGAGGAATTTAATTCATTTTTTTATCCAATATTGCTACTATGATTAAATCTAATATCGCTAAAACCTCTACTGATCATTTTTCTTCTTATCTTTTAAACCATTGCCATAACTCCATATTTTTGAGCTCTACAAATGAAACTGAAATTATTAAAGTTGAAATCGAGTAAAAGTGCAGGATTTGATGATACTAGCCAGTCAGTGATCAAACAAGTTATACATTTAATTGTAAGCCTCTTGTACATATACTAAATCTTTCACTTTCTTCTGGTAAGTTTCCTAAAGACATGAAAATTGGTAAGATTATTCCGGTATTTAAAAAAGGAGATCCGCATCTATTTTCAAATTACAGACCAATAACATTACTCCCATGTTTTTCTTAAGTCTTAGAAAAGTTAATGAACAACAGACTTATAAGTCATATTGATAAAAATAATCTTTTAAATAATTCTCAAAAGAGATCAAATTCCTCTTGTGATTTTGCACTTATTGACTTTCATGTTCATGTCCTTAATAATATGAATAATAACTTGCACTCATTTGGTATATTTCTCGATTTGAGTAAGGCGTTTGATGTAATTAATCATAATATTTTACTTTCTAAGTTAGCTGATTTTGGTATACGTGGTAATGCATTTAATTGGTTTAAGGATTATTTATCTGACCGTTTTCATTATACTGTTTATAATAATGTTATTTCTCATCATGAGAGGGTCCGGTGTAGAGTCCCCCAGGGCTCAACACTGGGCCCGCTCCTTTTTCTTGATTTATATAAATGATCTGTGTAATGTTTCCTCATTTTTCAATTTTGTCCTCTTCGCAGACGACACTAATTTAGTTGCTTCTCATAATGATTTTGATGTTCTTGTAAATAAGACAAATGAGGAATTAATTAAGATTATAAATTGGTTTCATGCTAATGAATTGGTGATAAATTATGATAAAACTAATGTTATGTATTTTTGTAAAGAACATATAAAACATGATATTTCCAATGTAAGATTATTTATGAATCATATCCATTTAATTTGTTCCCAAACAATCAACTTTTTAGGAGTAACCTTAGGCGACGAACTATCTCTCAATTGCCATCGTTCCACTATAACCAGCAAAATCTCAAAAACTGTAGGAATTCTTTGTAAACTTCGTGATTTTTACCACAAAAGGAAATGTATATTCTTTATAATTGTCTAGCCTTACCTTATCTTCAATATTGTAATATTAATTGGGCGATTGTTGGAACAACGAAATTGGAACCGTTACACAAATTACAAAAGAAAATGTTGAGAATATGTACAAATTCTTTCTTTAGATCCCATTCCCGACCATTATTCTTCCGATTAAAAACCCTAAACATATATGATATACATAGATTTCAAATAGCATTAGTAATGTTTCGTACAATCCATAATATAACTCATTGCAATGTTTCCCAAATGTTCACCATAAATAGATCGGTCCATTATCACAATACTCGCTCAAGTAATAAATTTCATTATCCCAAAGTTAATACACAGTTTTTATTTAACTCATTACACTGTTAGACAAAAATTAAACAAGTTGTTTAAAATTTTAAACAACCACAAGTTAACCGGTGAATCGCTCAACTGTTGTTTAAAAATTAAACAACTTAAGGTTGTTTACGTTTTGAACACTTAGTTGTTTAAAAATTAGAAAAACTTTTAAACAACAGTTGTTTAGTAATAAAATTGCACAACTCGGTTGTTTAAAGCAAGTTGTGTAAATGTTAAACAATAATGTTTAAATTACTAAACAACTGTTGTTTATTCAATATTACTGCACAACTGGGTTGTTTACAAGGAGTTGCTTAAATTTTAAACAGAACTGTTTAATGGTTATTATTACCTGGTTGTTTAAATTTGTGAAATTACCTACTGGAACCACTCGTGCAATAATCACAAAGATTACACTGTAACATGTAGAGCTCGTTGCCAATTTACTTCAACATTTGTTCATCATATTCATTTAACAGTGACAGACAACACTATTATTTGTCTCTATAACTTCACCGAAACCCCATCGGCGAAGCCGAGAAGAACCAAGTCGTCGCCTTGCCCTTGTTCCGCCATTTTCGTCTGCACTGCACTAGCACTTGCACTACATGCACACTAGCACTGCATGCTTGCATGCATGTACTATGTACATACTTTGTGCATATCGCATGTGTGCGTGCAAATTGTAATCGCGTATCGAGAAAACGTCAACGACGCGAAATCATGATTGGTTAAATCTATCACGTGATTTTTCCCCCGGGACTTTTTAAACAACTCTGTTTAATTAAATCTTTTTGTTTTTTAATACATAGTTGTTTAAGTCAATCGAGCACTGATTTTTCGATTTTGAACAACGTTGTTTACTTTTTTAAACAACATTCTTTTAAACAGTGATATTTTAAACACCGTTCTAACAGTGGTCCACGCGTGTGGAATAATCTCTCAGAGGAAATAAAGAGTTCAACA
Source organism: Strongylocentrotus droebachiensis (assembly GCA_035222895.1). Taxonomy (NCBI): domain Eukaryota; kingdom Metazoa; phylum Echinodermata; class Echinoidea; order Camarodonta; family Strongylocentrotidae; genus Strongylocentrotus; species Strongylocentrotus droebachiensis. The sequence goes on from JAVYIG010006082.1 coordinate 101,718, forward strand.
AATATAACTTCATTTAAAGCAAAGTTGAAAAGGGTAAATATTAATGAGTGTTCAAATTTTTAAAAAATTCTTCATCAAATTTACAATTACCATTACCCCTTCCCCCCCCCCCCCCTCCCCACCCTCCCTGTATGATTGATGGTGTCTGTTGGTGTAGTGTGTTACTGATTAATCTGCATAATTTTGTATTCTGTTATTGCAATTGTTTATACCATGTATTTTTTCCCTTTACTGGGAACTACGCCATACAAGTTTTTATAAACTTTTTGTAGTTTCCGTTTTTTCTCTTACTATGTATATTTGCCATTTTCGTATATATTATAATATTGTTTTTATGCTTAAGAAAAATTAATAAACTGAACTGACATACGGCAGATGGAGAGGTGCTCTAGAGCATGGTCGTAAGAGACATACTGGCAGTGGCGGATCCAGGGTTTACACGTTAATTTTACTTTTTTGGGGGGAGATGCCCCCCCCCCCCTCACCCTGGCGCTCAAGTGTGGGAGGGGGGTGCGATTTTTCAAATTTTCGATGAAGAAAAAAATGATATTCACGCTCTCCCATCCCAATGTAGAAGATTAGAAAATATGTTTATTTATTTCTGGATATAAAGCAGGTCATCTTCACAATAGGTTAAACACTAAAACATAAACAACATAAACCACATTTTTGCGATGGAGTGACACATCCAAACCCAAGATGATTTCCCCTTAGTAACTTCATGTCGAGACCAGAAGTAGAATAATCAACTAGCGTGTGAGTCCAACAAAAGTTTACACCTAGAAAATTGCTAATTATTTTAAAAATCATCTATGAACAGTAAATTATTATACATCTCATGAAAGAGTGTTTTATCCCAAATCATTTGGTATCATCTTTGTGTGGTATGTATTCACGCTTGGATAAACAGGAGGCATTGTTTACGAGAGTGCACAAATCGCCTAGCGCCAAAGTGATGCCTACAATATGTATTATGTCGGGATTAGCGGAGTGACAGAATGAATTGAATGTATCAAATGAAATGCAATGCATATGCTTTTTGCAGAAGCGAAGTCAACGCACACACACACGCGCGCACAAATATTCGTTGTTATTTGATATTTGATATGTGTGGCATGAATAATTTTGTTAGGGATGGTATTTGGATCTGCAAAGACCGAATTAATACCCAAATCCCAATTGTTTTATTCGAACATCACATAAGCAACTTTGGTGCAAGACGATTTTTGCACTCTTGCAAAAAATTCCTCCTGTTCATCCAAGCGTGAACATATATCGCACAAAATCTTACTAAATGATTAGGGATAAAACACTCTTTCATAAGATGTATAATACTTTATTGTTCATAGAGGATTTTATTAATAATTAGCAATTTTCCAGGTGTCAACTTTTTTTGGACTCACACTTTATAAAATGAATAGATGTTGACTAGGTCCCTTCTTAGGACAGATGCCTTGCGAAGACGACTTATCATAAATACTCTGTTTCCAGCTCTTGATACCATATCACCAACTTGTTTGTCCTACTTGAGATCGGATTGTAAGTGCACGCCCAGTATTTTCTGGGATTCCATTATTTTCAGAGGCTCATCATTTGACAGTTTACGATCGGCGATTACGATTATCGGTGATTCTACGAAAGTGAGAAAGGACGCAACCGTGTTTTGAACTAAACGCGTATCAAAAGCCTCATTCTGGCCTGAAAAAAATGAAGCATGAACGCACCCTTTGAGACGCAAACAAGGAGTGTTGGTGGTACGTTTCGTGAAACTTACAGACATGGCATTGCCCTTGGTGGGATTGAATTTCATGTCATTGTCTTTACTCCAATCGTCAAGATGGTCCTGTAGTTTTGCGAGAAAGCGACTGAGAGAGAATATTTTCCATTTTTCAATAGTGATACTTTGCTCTCTAGACGAACTCAGGATCTGAATAGTGTGTCACATTGTCTTGTAGAACTTTAACTAATTATTTACTAAACATATAATGCTGATCGTAATTTATTTTGATTTAGGGGTAGAGAGACCACGTACAAAAGCTTCTTGCGGATATTTCTCGTAGTCTACTAAGAATACATTATTGCCGCATCATTTTGCAGTAATATTTCACTCATCTACTCTCAGTTTTGAAAGGAAAAATCCCGATAATGTATTAGCCTATAGTAAAGGCGGCCTGGTGCGATATTAAAGTATTTCCCCTTTTCTTTTAAAGAATTTTTGATAATTAAAGGCAAAGATATTCAGAAGATATAAGAGACGATAGCTATTAAGAAAATTCAGCCATTTACAGGTTTAGGAAACTCTTTCTAGGCTCTACCTATATAACACAATACGTTACAAAGTATAACTGCTTAATAATAGTACCATGCGTGTCATTATGAAAGAGAGTTGCAGAGGTGAAACGAAAAAAAAGGGGAAAAAGTGTGATAAAGCTGGACGCCGTTATTATGTAAGACTTGAAAGTCAGTCTTTAGTTATGATCATGATTGAACATAATAAGTTGCGGAGGTGAAACGAAACAAAAGGGGGGAATGTGATAAAGCTGGACGCCCTTATTATGTAAGACTGGAAAGTCAGTCTTTAGTTATGATCATGACTGAACATAATAATTTGTATCCTTTATTTACAACTGTACTAGTGCTATTACAATATTGAACACGTTGAACAAGTAATATATCGAAATCATAACTGTAACTGTCAGATCAATAAAGGAGACGAGGTAAAACAATATCGTTCGCCATCCTAACCCACCCCCGGCGAATTAAATTAAGGTCCAATAAATGACCTTATCGTTGAAATACATGGATCACCATTTTCACAGACCCCTACCCCCCCCCCCCTTTAATTCCGCCACTTTCTTGTCGCTTCTGGCCGGTTCTGACGCATTTTAGGCTTTCCTTACAACCCTGGCTTACAGCGGTTCGCGTTAAGTCTACATAAATGTATATAATATCGTATACTTCTGTGGCTGCTTTCAATCACTCAATTAATTCTTAAATAATTCTTAATAACAGATTACCTCATACATTTAATCGGGAGAGTTGGAATCTGCTTTGCTTAAGGTTTTTCTGTGTATGCTCTTATATCATTTTTTTTTGATCGGCCGAACCTCGAAAAACTAAATTGAACTGTCGTCAATTCATAATCCCGACTGTGCGTGGCCAGGTCCACCACTGCACTCGTTATGTGATTAATTGGCAAATGAGAAACTTTGTTGTGCAATTTTTTCTACAATATCCACGAATGGATGATTTGCTTGATAAGAAATTAATTTTCTTTACTGACACTGTACCATGTCATGAATACTTAGAAGGTTAAGCATTATGACTGATAGGAAATTGAGAAAAAATGTTTGTGTTATGCATAATTTCCTAAAAATAAGCTGCAATATCATTTATCATCGGGGAAATTTCATTTCTTAATATTTTACTTCAGCATTTTGTATGAAGTATAAGGATTTTGTGTTTCGTTATTTAAGATCCGGTTTGTCTTTGAATCTGAAATTACATTTTATTTCATAATATGTGAGTAGTGTATTAATTTTCATTTGATAATTTGTTGCCATTGTTCTGTAATTAGTTTTCACATGATTTACATAATGTAACTATTACAGTCCCATCTCACCTTTCTTTCTTGGATCTTACCACACCCCTCTCTCTGTCTCTCTCCCTTTCTCTCTGTGTCTCTCCTTCTCTCTGTCTCTTTATTTCTCTCTCTCTCTCTCTCACACACACACACACACTCTCCCTCTTTCTCTCTCTCTCCCTCTCTCGGCCACTGTCAACATCCTCCATATTGCTTTATGTTCGTCACTTCTCTAACTGTCCTTTGTGTCCCTGCGTTATAAAAGAAAATGCTAAGTTGTAACTATGAATGATCATACGTCAGTTTGCTTAATTTTTGTATATGACATATGACAATGGAAGAGTCATGTAATGATTATCAATTATCAATACATTTCCCTCATCTTTTAGTTATATATCGTTGTCTCCCACATGATTTTCTTCTGTTATACTATATTCAACTAATATCTGTTTATATCATTGAGTTGTTATACTTGAATGTAAGAACACACTGTTTTATCTTTCTATTTGAAAAAGGTGAAAGAAAAAATTCAAATAGCATGCAATAAGTAACCTTTGATTAGATAATAAGATTATGATCCGTTTTACTCTTTTCTTCCTTTTACGGCATGTCATTCTTCTATATACAAAATATTCAATTTACTAATTCTGTGTGTTCAATTTAGCTTAAAATGAAGTCCATCATAGTGTAAGTATATACATCGGATGTATACAATCATGATGTTACAGTACTGAACATAAGTAATATACTTCAATTACAGATTTTGATATTACTATTCAATTTATTCAACCTGTCCTGTCACATCACTAGATTGAGGAGCTAACGCATGAAGAGGGAGAGCTGGGTTCTACTGCATCCTCTCATTACGCGAGAGGTCTCTGCTCCATGCCAACTCTTCGATCACTGAAGATGTACGATATGACGCTGAGTGATGAGTTCTATTCAACGATGGCCTCCGAGGCATCAAAATCAAAGGTATACCAAACAAGATTTCTATTGGAAACGATATTTTTTTCCAAATTGTTTTGCATTCTTCAGACTCAACAAATGGGGTAAATGTTTCTTCGAAGGTAAAAAAAAAATCACGTATTCTCATTGGTGACGAACACTCTCACATCAATATTCTAACTAGTTTGGCTGTGCTGACTAGAAAATAAATTATGTGATTAGAATAAACCTTGATGTCATAATGATATAGATTCATATAAAGGCCTGCTTTAAAAGCATGTATTCTACAAATAGTATTTCGCTTATATTGTTAGAAATTATTTTAATTTTGTCAATAGTCGCAGGAAATTAATTGTGCTTGTGCATCATAAATAGACGAATATAACACTTCTATTTTTTTTATAATAGATTACCCTTTTTTTCTTCATCTCGTCTTTCTTTTCTCATCCATTTCCCTTAGGCCCTTTTTTCTTTCTATCTCTCTCTGTCTCTGACCCCCTTTCCCTCTCCCACCCTCTCTCCCTCTCTCTTTCGCTTTCTCTTGCTTTAAAAGCCTAAGTATAGGTTAAAGGTAAAGACCAGTATTGGAAACGCCCCAATTTCAAAAAATGAAATGGAAGCTCTTATTACCAATCATGTGAAAGAATATGTTTTGAATATTACATTACGATAACAAATTTGACGGGAAACCGCCTACTAATTGATATAATTAGTAAATTAGTATATCTATATACTGTTGAGAGATACAAATGCACGTGTCGCGCACGTGTGTATAGTCCCATGTACATCTTTCTGTGTACAGTGCTTCTAGCTTTATGAAGACTTGGCCAAATTTCTTATAATTTTGATGATTCCAGAACCTTGCAGTACATCTAAAGGCCCGGTCACACAGGGAGGACGCATGGGGAACGCACGGCCAGCGCATTGGAAATTTGCAATTTGGGCCAGTGCGTTGTCGTTCGCTAGGCGTGCGTCATCATTCCTTACTCGTTCGTCGAGCGCGCTGGACCAACGCTGGACCAGCGCTATGCATGCGTCGTCATTCGCTGTGTGCGTCGGGATTTTTTGAGCATGCTCAAAAACGTGCGCCGAGCTCGACGCATGAATATACACGCCAAAGGCACGCCAGACATGCGCCGGAGCGCGCTAGACCAGCGCCAGACATGCGTGGAGTGCGCTAGACCAGCGCCAGACATACGCGGAGCACACGCCCTGTATACGCACAGCGCGCTAGCTACACGCCGTGTATTTTGTGTCAGCTCGCTAGCTTTTCCAAAATTATGACAAAAGTTAGGCACACGTTCTTTTCCGATTTCCAATGCGCTGGCCGTGCGTCGTAGAACGCGGTGCATGCGTGGACCATTCGTCCAGCGCGCTAGCAACACGTTGTGCATTCGTGGAAGTTGTTATCATGTGCGCTCTGTGTACGGTCTGTATGCGCACTGTATGCGCCCTGTATGCGCCCTGTATGCGCTCAGCGCGCTAGCAACACGCTATGCATTTGGTGTCAGCTCGCTGTAGCTTCGACAAAAGTTGGGCGCACGACAACGCACTGGCCAAAATTGCAAATTTCCAATGCGCTGGCCGTGCGTTCCCCATGCGTCCTCCCTGTGTGACCGGGCCTTAAGCTAGATGATCAACCTTTTCTGATCGATTTCACAACGTTTCTTTCACTATGCAATTGCATGACCATAACTGGTCTTTAGCTTTAATAATGTTACATTAATGACAATACGAATCTTTAAATCAGAAAAGTCGTCTATACTTGATAATACTATTCACGCTTTTCCACCCGTCCTGTCACATCACCAGATTAAGGAGCTTACGCACAAGACGGAACAGCTGGGTTCTACTGCATCCTCTCATTACGCGAGAGGTCTCTGCTCCATGCCAAATCTTCGATCACTGGAGCTGGACTGTATGACGCTGAATGATGAGTTCTACTCAACGATTGCCACTGAGGCACCAAAATCAAAGGTATAGGCCTGCAAAACGCGATTTCCATCGGAATTTTTTTTTCCCCAAATATATTTGCATTCTTCAAATACTGTTTTTTCACACATTTTATAACGAAATCATTTATTTTCAATAGTTACAAGCACTCTCATATCAATATTATAAAAAGTCTGGCTATGCTGAAAAGAAAAGAAATCGTGTGAATGCAATGAACTTTGGTGTCATAATGATATAGATTCATATAAAATCGCGTTTTAAAAGCACGTATTCTACAAACAGTATTTCGCTTTGTTAGATATTATATACATTTTGTCAATAGTCGCATGAGATAAATTTGTCATGTAATGTGCATCGTAAATAGACGGTAAAAATCTGTTATTTTTCTTGAACAGACACGGTCTGTCTTTTCCAACCGCCTTTAATTGATCACATTTTGTTGCCTTTTTTCATCTCGTCTTTCTTTTTTCTTACCACATCCATTTCCCTTTGAGCCTTTGTTCTCTCTATCTCTCTATGTCTCTATCTATCTCTCTCTCTCTCTCTCTCTCTCGCTCACTCGCTCTCTCGCTCTCTAACTCTGTCTCTCTACCTCTCTCTCCCTTTTTCTCTCGGCCACTGTCAAGATCCTCCATATTGCTTTATTTTCGTCACTTCTCTAATTGTCCCGTGTGTCCCTGCTTTATGAAAGAAAATGCTAAGTTAGAACTATGGATGATCATACATCAGTTTGCTCTATTGTTCATATGACAGATGACATTAGAAGAGTCATGTAATCATTATCAATTATCAATGCATTCCCCTCATCTTTTAGTTATATTTCATTGTCTCCCACAATATATTCTTCTATTATACTATATTTAACTAATATCTGTTTATATCATTGAGTATTTATACCTTAATGGAAGAACACACTTTTTAATATTTTTATTTAAAAAAGGTGAAAGAAAAATTCAAATAGCATGCAATAAGTAACCTTTGATTGGAGGAAAATAATTCGATTATATGATTCGTTTTACTCTTTTTTCCCTTTAGACCATATCATTCTTTTACAAAATATTCAGTTAACAAATTCTGTGTGTGACTTTCAATCTAGCTTAAATTAAAGCCACTCATAGTCTAAGTATATATATATATATATATTTACATAAAAGTGCGAGAATTCTCGAATGTGACATGACAACGGGTGTTCCAGAATATGTCGGCGTGAAGAACCTGAAGAAGGCCTCACAAGCCGAAAGCTCGTAATAAAAGTGTAAAGTACAGCTACGTCTCACGTTCATAGACCATTTTCTTCACGCCTATATATAAATCGATTGCATACCATCATGATGTTACAGTACTGAACAGAAGTAATATATTTCAATGCAAGATGTTCATATTACTATTCACTTCATTCAACTTGTCCTGTCACATCACTAGATTAAGGAGCTAACACACGAGACGGAACAGCTGGGTTCTACTGCATCCTCTCATTACGCGAGAGGTCTCTGCTCCATGCCAAATCTTCGATCACTGAAGCAGTACGATATGGAGCTGAGTGATGAGTTCTACTCAACGATGGCCTCTGAGGCATCAAAATCAAAAGTATACCAATCAAGATTTCTATTGGAAACGATATTTTTTTCCAAATTGTTTTGTATTCTTGAGACTCAACATATGGGGTAAATGTTTGTTCACGTTAAAAAAAAATCTCTTATTCTCATTATTTACGAACACTCTCATATAAATATTTTAACTAGTTTGGCTGTGCTGACACGAAAATAAATTATGTGAATAGAATGAACTTTGGTGTCAAATGATATAGATCCATATAACAGCCTGTTTTAACAGTATGTATCCTACAAATAGTATTTTGCTTATTAGTTTAGAAATTATTTAAATTTTGTCAATATTCGCAGGAAATTAATTTTGCGTGTGCATCGTAAATAGACGGATAAAACACTTTTTATTTTTTTCTTGAAGAGACACTGTCTCTTTTTTCCAACCATCTTTTGTTTTCCATCTCGTCTTTTTTTTTCTCTTACCACATCTATTTCGCTTTGGGTCTTTTTTCTCTGTCTCTGTCCCTCTCTCTCTCTCTCACTTTCGCTTTCTCTTGCTTCAAAAGCCTAAATATAGGTTAATGATGTTACATTAATGAAAATACGAATATTTAAAGCAAAAAAGTCGTCTATACTTGATAATGCTAATCACGCTTTTCAACCCGTCCTGTCACATCACCAGATTGAGGAGCTTACGCACGGGGACGCAGAGCTGGGTTCTGCTGCATCCTCTCAGTACGCGAGAGGCCTCTGCTCCATGCCAAATCTTCGATCACTGAAGCTGCATAGTGTGAAGCTGAGTGATGAGTTCTACTCAACGATGGCCTCTGAGGCATCAAAATCAAAGGTATACCAAACACGATTTGTATTGTAAACTATTTTTCCAAAAAAGTTTTGCATTCTTTCAACTCAACTTATGGGGTAGCTATTATTTCATTTTTAAAAGAAGAAAAAAATCATTTATATACACTAGTCACAACACTCTCATATCAATATCATAAATAGTACGGCTAAGCTGACAAGGAAACAAAATTAAAAGAACTTTGGTGAAATAATGATATAGATTCATATAAAAGCGTTCATAAAAGTACATATTCTATAAGTAGTATGTCGCATTTTAAAAAAGAAATTACTTGTCAATAGTCACAGGAAATTAATTCGACATGTGCCTGATATAACAATTTTATTCTGCTTAAAAATGCAAAGTCTCTCTTTTCCAACTATCTATAATTAAGTCCTTCATCTCGTCTTTCTTTGCTCGTACCAGACGCGTTTCCCTTCGTGTGTTTTTTTCTCTCAATGTCTCTGTCTCTCTGTCCTGGTCTCCCCCTTCTATATATCTTGCATTTACATTTCTAAGTAGAGGCTAATGATGTTACATTAATGACAATGAAATATATATATAAATTAAACATGTCGCCTATACTTCCCTTGGGCCTTGTAGCCCCTCTCTATCTATCTCTGTCTCTCTTTATCTCTCTCGGTCTCCTTTTCTCTTACCCTTGCTTTAAAAGTCTAAGCAGAGGTTAGTGATGTTTCATTAATGGCAATACAAATATTTAAAGTAGACATGATGTCTATACTTGACATTACTATTCATTCTATTCAACCTGTCCTTGCACATCACCAGATTTATTTTGATCAGTCAAAAGCACGGTCACGTCAATATGATAGTCTGACCATACTGACAACAAGAAAATGAATTTTGTAAATAGAACTAGCCTCGCAATGATAAAGATGCATCTAAACATGTGATTTTCAAGTGCATAGCCTGTAGAAAGTCCTAGTATTTCGCGCTTTTAAAAATGTATTTATTGTCAATAATCCCGATAAGATATTACATATCTCTCTCTATTTCATCAGATTAAGATATTATATTTGTTGCCCTTTTATGAAAAGTATCAAGAAGTAAAAACCATTACGTAGTCATTTTAAGGAGAATGATGTTCCCTTAATGTAAACATGGAATAAAAAATATATATGAATCTTAAAAATCACTTTGAAAGATTTTCCTGTCTTAACACACATTTATTACATAACTTGTGCTTTTATTATCAATGTTGACTATCATACAGATGGCTATTCTTCATTATTGGGTAATGTAGAAATGTTAGATTCTTACAGACCTACTATGAATAACCGAACATAAAACCTAGGTGTTTATTTGTTCAATTTATTAATAAAAGTAATTAGTCGACAAAAAAATAGTTAAAACAAATAATCAATTGAAAGTTGTTGAATGATTTCAACTGATTTTAACCGTAGTCCACATGACCAAGATATCAGGTCTCAACGATTGCCTAAGACTGTTCTCATAATTTTCTTGTAAAATACACCTGATGAAGTGATATCAATAATATGGCACAATTTCAACTCGCTTGCCTATCCAGTGATTGATGTATTTAAATGTTTGAAGCAATATGTATTTATGCCAGTGTCTTTTTGTATCTAGTGAATTTAGAAGAATTAATAAAATGCTAACTAATCCACGTTGAAGGAAACAGATGAAATAAGCCTACTGAAAACAAAGGGGAAAAGTTATATAACTTACTCTCTAAAAGATATCATTTTGATGTTAATGTCATCCAAGCTTAAAGTAGGGGCGAATCCAGCCGGCGGCTGGGGAGTGGGCCCAATTCGTGAGAAAATATTCAGCAGCGAAACAACCGGCCGATAATTCGCTCAGTGGGGGGGGGGGGGTAGTGAGCACTATTTGTTTGGAGGGGCCCTCGAAAATGTGAAAAATCGCACCCTCCCCCCCCCCCCCCTTGAGCGCTAATGGAGGGGGCCCATCTCCCAAAAAGGGTAAAATTAACGTGTTTATACACGTTTTTTCCATAGGAGTGGGGGCCCGGGGCCCCCTCCCTGGATCCGCCACTGGCTTAAAGCCCCTCCAAAGTGTTTGGAGCCTAAAAGATTTGATGGCAAACTTTCACTTGATTTATATAATGATGTGAAAGCGGATGTCATTAAACAGACACGTCTGCAAGGATTTTTTTTAATAAATATGTTGGAAGATGAATATTGATGAAAGAATACAAGTATCTGGGTTTTCTGCGTACAACAAGACAACTGAAATGTTTTATTGTTTCATCAGATATTGGCCTTAAGATGTATATATTTCAAAATCAAATCCTTGTAGAAGTTTGTGTTAAATGACATCTTCTTTCACATTTTCATACAATTTAAGTGAAATTATGCCATCAAATATTTGAGACTCCTAACACTTTTGAGGGGCTTTAAGTACCTCTATTGAAATAAATCATGCCATGCATTTTGAAATGCTATTTTGTTCATTATATTATGCTGATTCTTTTGAAATATAGCAGAAATCGAGACGAAATAATCAGACTGAGTGAATGATTAAGTTATTGAGATGCAGACTCATCTGAAATTATTTGTGATTTAAAAAGGCGTTATGTTAGTAAACAAAATAATAGGATCGCATTGGATTTCACTTCGGTGTGAGCTGATAAATTGTCTTTGCACAGATCCAGACGCTGAGTATGGAGGGTGTTTCCATGATGACTCCAAGAAGACTACACACCATTCTCTCGCTACCATGCCTCCACTCACTCACCTTGAGCAAAATCAGACGAGTTGACACGGACGATAGAGAGACACTGGTATGTATCTTTACTATTCAAAGATTAAGGTCGAAATCCTCTTTTCGTTCGCAAGCTAATAAGGAACGGGATCAGAAAAACAGACAGACTATATATGAATGATTAAGGAATTGCCAAAAAGATAATGCGTTTTGTTTTTAAATCAAATTATTAAACACGACATGCTACGGGCTTTTCAGTAAATTGATGGATGCTTTCCCATGTCAAATATTTATACAGGCACAGTTATAATTCTTCAATTTGGGATGAAGTTAAATCATGGACATTGGTCAAAGCTCGTTAAATATCGACTGATGAATGATTGCCATTTGCTCTTTCACATTAGGAAATAAGTTTGTTTGTTTTTTCATCATCAAATGTGTAACTTTCAGTAATGAGAAGTCATTTGAATGATTTTTTTGTCTAGCTGAACGAATGTCACTTTAAAAATATGATAATGAGTACAATTCCGTCATCTTCAACTGAAAAAGGAGAAGTTTACCCTCATTAACTTGGCATTGGTCATGTTGGTGGAAAAAGACGAAATAAAGAAACATTTAAACAAAGGTTTCAGAAAAAGCGGACAAAAAATAAAAACATTACGAAAATTTGAATGTCGATGATGCTAATGATATACGAAAATTCGTATCGGCAATGCGATCATGATGTGTCATGTCATACAGAGGGAAATCTTTCTAATTATTTTGTATCCAAAATACCGAAAATAACTTTTCCAAAGTCTTTTGATACACAAACCTCTATTTAAATAGAGGGCGATACACGAATAGGCAAATGAAACAAATCAGCTGGATCACTGAAATGGAAAACAGTGAGGTATTTTTAATATTTCGTAAGAAATCGGTCATAGTTTTTATCCTGAACGGCATCGCATATGACTGTCATGCCTATGGAAGATTCTCTATATCATTTATAATATCGTCATTCCAAAGTTCAAAACTTGTGTGTGAATTGTCCCCATTTCCACAAACCTACCTGTTTGTCTTTTTCTTCTGAGGGCAATTTGCTTTAAAATTATGAAAATCCCTTGAGTTTTATTATTGTATATTTGTGGAATATTTTCCAAGCATGATATGGACAGTGAAACTATCATATTGAAACAATAATGTGTCGGGATATTCAAAATCATTTCTTACATCAGCGTTGGTTCTCATACATAGCATATATAATAAGCCTTTTTGTGTCGCTGTTTGTTTGTATTTTTTTTTTGGGGGGGGGTAGACTAGTCAAATAACCTCAGTAGATGAGTTATCTGTGGATGGTGAGCATGTGACCAGTCTGTGGAATCTTGGACTTCATACTTCATGTCCCCGAGTGAAAACTTTCAAACTGGACTGGTCAGCCGAGGAGAATGTCTCATCAGACATCATCACATTGGCCTGCTCTCCGTTCCATCATCTAACTCACCTTCACATCCATGAATACTGGGATGATACTACTACACTGGATGATCCCGTGTCATTTTGCAACGCGGTGATAAGATCATGTCCTCGACTCACCAAGCTGTCCATGAGCAAAATTGGTCTGAACAACAAGGATGCAGCTGAGATCATCCAGCTCCTGAAGACTCATCCACACCTGACAAGCATAGAGTGAGTCTCATTTAATTTAATGATTGCCACAGTATAATCAAAATCTTACTTGTATTTATTGTGTAACGCATTTTGATTTAGCTTTTACTGTGATTTTCTTCTCTTCAATTGCTACATTTCTCTCTCTCTCTCTCTCTCTCTCTTGCCCACACCCCCTCTTCCTCTCTCCCTCTCTCTCTCTCTACTAGGGTGCGTTCAAGCGATTTTTCGAAGCTAGAATCACAAACATGAAAGAATTATTAAAACAAAGAATAACATAAAAGAAGGTGATAGAAGGAAGACACAGAGAATAACATAAGGAAAGACAGAAAGAGAAAGTCGATAGAAGGATTAAAACAAAGAATAACATAAGAGAAAGTGATAGAATGATGAAAACAAAGAATAACATAAGAGAAGGTGGTATAAGGAAGAAATATAGAATAACATAATTAGAGACAAAAAGAGAATGTGATATTAGGAAGAAACAAAGAATAACATAAGAAAGGACAGAAAGAGATCGTGATAGAATGATGAAGAAAAATAAACATAATAGAAGGTGATAAAAGGAGGAAACAAAGAATAACACAAGGAAAGACAAAAAGAGAAAGTGATAGAATTATTAAAACATAGAATAACATAAGAGAACGTGATAGAAGGAAGAATCAGAGAATAACATAAGGAAAGACAGATGGTGATAGAATGATTAAAACAAAGAATAACATAAGAGGAACTGGTAGAATGATTAAAACATAGAATAACATAAGAGAAGGCGATAAGGAAAAAACTAAGAATAACATAAGGAAAGACGGAAAGAGAAAGTGATAGAATGCTTAAAAAATGAATTACATAAGAAAAGGTGATAGAAGGAAAAAACAAAGAATTACATAAGAATAGAAGAAAGAAACAAAGAATAACAAGAGAGAAAGTGATAGAATTATAAAAACAAAGAATAACTTAAGAGAAGGTGATAGAAGGAAAAAACAAAGAATAACATAAGAATAGAAGGAAGAAACAAAGAATAACAAAAGACAAAAATAGAAAATGATAGAAGAAAAACAACGAATAACATAACGGAACAGGCCCTGATAAAGGGCATGGTATAGTGAACGCAAATTGCATGAAAAGCAGGCGCGCGGTTTTTGCCCAAACCGGAACAGGCCGCGATAATGACATGCGCAGAAGATAATAACTCGCCTAAATCAGGGAAAATAGATGTGCAGTTCTGGCTTATTATCGGAAAATGTTGTTCCGTGTAATGTACATGTATTTTATTTTGAAAAACATGTTGATATTACCAGATAGAGGTTATTTTTGGATTTTTTGCTTGTGATTTAAAATCTCGTTTCCCCCTATTTCCTCATAATATTCCAGATCATGGCCTTTTAATTGTTTTATAAGGTCATAGGTGTGTGCGAAAGTTTGCGAATCAGTAATAATATATTTCATATCACCAAAATCGTCTGCTTTTCAACTTTGCTGCTCCCCATTGGGGATGCTTTTATTTAAGACACACTCTTACAGAGCACACCATCCAAACAAAACCCAAGAGAGGGAAACTGCTCCTTTGTCAATGACCGAAAATGCTTACGCAGTCGTTATTGTTAAAACAGCTGAATGTTCTCATTAAGATGCACATAATCAGAAGGCGGCGACTATCATTGGATCAAAGAAAGAATCACGTTGAATGTCCATCCGTAATAGGTCCATGATTGCACCCTATGTCCCTCTCGTTTAATTATTAAGTCTTTCTCTTTACTAAGTTCTCTTTTTATCCCTTATCCCTCCCACTCTCTTTCCAGCACTTCCCCTCTTCCACTCTCTTGATCATCGCCTATTGCGCTATCATACAACGACTCTCTGTAAAAGAGATGGTTTGAAGTTCTTTCTACACGATACAAACCTGTAAGCATATAACTTTTGCCGTATGCTTACATGGTAATGATACACATGGGATATTTTAATATGTGTGATCTCATTACAGGAAAAACTAGCGTTGATTCGACAAGGTTTGTTCTTGATATCAAAAGGAAATTAATTTTGGCAAAACACTCTGCCCAAGTCACCTATATCGTCACTATACCGTGTAATAAGAATTTAAGTGGGTCAGGGGTAGCTGGAATGAATTTCAGGTGGTGAAAAACGTACATACATGAGTCGGTTGCCTTAAAGATTAGATGATAGGGTGCTGTATAGGGGATTTTACAATTGTTCACATAATCTGATGATCTCTTCCGGATTTATTTATACGAATGGAATGTTCCTGAGATAAATGCGAATCAAACACTTTATGTATTTTATTCATCATCAGATTTGCTGTATCACACATATATTATAATACCATGGTTTGCAATCATGCCATGATACAGAGCAATATTATGCAGGTTCAGGTGGGTCATTTTCATCTATTCTCACACCACATGGCATAAATCTATGATGGCTTTTTAAGAGAGTGTCGTACGTCAGATTTTACTTGTTCAGAAGATCATGTATTGTATTGCGCCCCGAAATGTGCTCTTATGTATTATCATCACTGACTATAGGTTGCATAAGTGTCTTACCGACGTGGATCTGGATCCACTGATATCTGAGGTGAACAGTGAAGGTAAGCTGACTGTCACCGTATAACACTAGACTACATGCCCATCCTCCGATTGATTTTTCTCACTCTTTCTGGCATTCCATTGATTCAAAGTAGGCTATAATTTTTATTATCCATATTTAACTCCACCCAATCGTTACCTAAGAATAAACAGTAAACAATTAATTTAAGCTGTCTTTTATTTCTTTATTATGGCCTAATTAAAATGATAACATCTCCGAAACAAATATAAAAAGATAAAGACTTTTCACAACTATATGAACATTTTATGTGAACAAGTATTTTTAATTCATGTAAATGATGTATGAAGCACAAACGCTAGTTGTACTTTGTCCTCTTTTTTTAAAAGCGGTATGACCTTAATATCTGATGAAAAGATGAACATTTTCCATTTTCTTATATATATATATATAATATATATATAGGTCTAATTGAAGAAATGTTTCAAATTACTCTGCTCACTACCGTGGTAAAATGTAGATTGATAAAAACATGCTTCTTACAATAATGCAATGTCCATGACTTCTATTTTCTTTTTCAGAAAATGTTTAAGATGAATAATGTTGTTTGTGGCATGCATTTTATTCTTATCAAACTGCCTGTACAGTGCGTCCCAGAAAAAAACGAAACCGAGAACTATCGATGTTTTATCATAATTAATCACAATTATAATTAATAAATGACACATATTGGAAAGCTTAGATGCTCCTCTTTCATTTGATGCAACTCATATGATTCATATTTCACGCATGAGTGATTAAAAGCAATTTGAAGAGAGGAAACCAAAAAGTCATTTGGCGGGCGGTATCTGAATTTTAAAAAGAAAATCACATTTCTAGAACGTTCAATTTCTGCCCTTTCAAATGACACCTCAATTAACAAAAAATGAGCCAGGAATAACAAAGTTCTGTTTGTTTAAAGTAAGGCTTGCATTTCTATAATTTGATCAAACGAGTTCGTTTTCAGTGGCTGCCTGCCGTAGCAACAAACAGAGTTGACAAAAGACTTAACTCCGTTTCGTTGAAGATCAGCCATGCATCAGGTCTTTCGACTTTGTGCATGGCTGATCTTCAACGAAACGGAGTTAAGTCTTTTGTCAACTCTGTTTGTTGCAACGGCAGGCAGCCACTGAAAACGAACTCGTTTGATCAAAGAGGAGGATCTAAGCTTTCCAAATATGTGTCATTTATTAATTATATTTGTGATTAAGTTATGATAAAACATCGATAGTTCTCGGTTTCGTTTTTTCTGGGACGCACTGTATATTCTCACATCTGTAATTAAAAACAACAACAAATAAAATGTTATGAAGCGATGATGTCATTAAAGATAAACTTGAGTTCTGGTAATGCGATTGCATTGTGAAAGAAAAGGTGTGGAATGGATCATAAAAGTTAATCATATAGCATGTAAGTAATGGTGTGTAATGCAAGGTTCTGGAGTCATCAAAATCATCATAAATTTGGCAGAGTCTTGGTAAAGTAACAATCACTTACACAGAAAGATGTATATGGGACAACACACATGTTGTTGGGGCTAGTACTACCCTGATTTCATTATCTTTCTATGCTCATTACTCAGCCAGTATACATTTTCTTCCAAAATTGTTTGGCACATGACATTTATTTGTAATCTTGAACATTCAGTGTAAGTTTCGTTAGATTCTGTGAGAATTAATTTTCTTTTTTTACCAGAACTCAAGTTTATCTTTAAGATGGGTGATAGGTGCGGATTATAGTCCTAGCTATGTGTTCTCTTCCTCTGCCTGCTACCTTGGTCATGATATCATATCACATCTTCCCTGTCTGAAATGTAATGCTTGTACAAATGTAGTACCTTTCGGGGAAAAATACCTCACTAGTGTTTACAAATCCTCTAGAATTATTAGGGCCTATGTAGTCAATACAAATCTAATTGGTTTTACTACATGATATCCTAGCATTTGATCATTATCAAGTTCTTTTCAATTTGAATATAGCCTACATGTAAGATCCCATAGGAAAGAAATGAGCCTGCCGCATACTCCTGCGGCAGACTTGCCGCAGACAGTCATCTTTTTCACATGCAAATTTGTTTTGCCGCAGACTTGCCGCATACTCTTTCAGTATGATTAAGAGTCTGCGGCAGGTCTGCCGCAGACTCTTCATCATGGATATTCATAGAAAAGGCTATAACAAAGAGTCTGCGGCAGATCTGCCGCAGAATCATTTATCATGAATATTCATAGAAAAGGCTATAACAAAGAGTCTGCTGCAGACTCGCCACAGACTCTTCATCGTGAATATTCATATCTCATATAGACCTGCTGCAAACCTGCCGCATACTCTTTCACATCCAGTACGTGGCAATTAAGTATGTAGTCTTGCAGGAAGGCTATGCTGGAGAGCAAGCATTGCATCATTACATTATAGCACCTTGAATTAGTAGAAACAGCTAAAACAGGCGGAATTGCTTCAACAATTCTACAAATATGGGATTATAACACAATGCAGAAGTAGAGTTAGAGGAATAGGAATACAATAACTGCATATTATAGTCCAGAGTAGAGTCACAGATCCATGTGCTAGTTGCAACAAAAAGTGAGTTAGTGGGGCTGAAGATAAGATCACATATGGCACAACAAAAAAGTTTAAAACAGTCCATTAATTCCTCAGTCTCCTCTTATGTAACAAATTCCTCTCAGTTGAACTTAAAGCAAATTGTTTGGTTTGACAGAAGCTAAAAAGACAATTAACAGTGCTATCACATGAATTTACAAGATCATGGGCTCAGCCTGCAACCTCATACTGCATGGTCCTCCAAAATGGCCGCCTATAGCCTTGCTGCAGACTGTATAATTTCCCACTTGACTGTAGCAGACCTTCCGCAGACTGTTCCTGTGGCATACTGGTATGCGGCAAGTCTGGAGCATAGTTTTATCCTGCCGCAGATCTGCTGCAGACTGTATAATTTTCCACTTTTCTGTGGCAGACCTGCCGCAGACTGTTCCTGCGGCATACTGGTATGCAGCAAGTCTGGAGCAAAGTTTCGCCCTGCCGCAGATCTGCTGCAGACTGTATAATTTCCCACTTTTCTGTGGCAGACCTGCCGCAGACTGTTCCTGCGGCATACTGGTATGCAGCAAGTCTGGAGCAAAGTTTCGCCCTGCCGCAGACTGTTCCTGTGGCATACTGGTATGCAGCAAGTCTAGAGCAAAGTTTCGCCCTGCCGCAGACTGTTCCTGTGGCATACTAGTAATGCGGCAAGTCTGGAGCAAAGTTTCATCCTGCCGCAGACTGTTCCTGTCGCATACTGGTATGCGGCAAGTCTGCATCAAAATTTCTTTCTGCCGCATACTTCGGCATACTCTTTGCCGCAGACTAAAAGTCTGCCCCAGATCTGCGGCAGGTCTGCGGCATACTTTTCACTTTCCTATGGGATTGAATATATTACCTTTTACTGACTGACTTTTAAATGAAATCAAACTAAACATCTCCACAAAAAGATTTTAAATGACATACAAAATTACAAGCTCCGTAAGCTTAAATTTTAACTATTATCAATTAAATTCATAATATCATAGAAATTACAATTGCCAAATTCAACAGCAAATCATCCATTGTTTTTCTGGATGGTACTTTTTATATTTATTCTTTCATTTACACATTGCTTTTTTATGATTAAATGAATTGGTGTATTCTTATACATTTCCAATGCAAAGTGATGACTGGGAACTTGAAGATAACGCACGAGTAACATGTGATTTGACCGTCTAGCAACAACGTGTCGACATTGTCAAGGTGAACCTCATCAGACCACGTGATGGCAGCAGACTACTACGGACTTGAAAATGAAACCTGTCGAATGTGGATGAAACCAGGCTACCCGAATAACTAATTATACTAATTGAAGGATCATTATACTTAAAATGTATGGAATACAGTATCTTAAACCATTATTGATTATACCCTGTCTTGATACTTTTAATGAATAATTTTGTAATAATATGAAGCATATGGAGCTCCAAAATAAGCAAAGGTTTGACACCTTGTGTGTTGTCACCATTTAATATAATGAAAAGGGGACTTTCTGATGATGGAAATAGGATGGATTATTATGTTTAAACAATCTATGCAATACAACCTACAACAAACAATATACAGCCTTTAAAACCATCAAGCTTTGTTTTGACTTAGGCCCCCTCATTCCCTCATTTCAAATGATACTGAAGTCTTTACATTACAAGTAACTACAAACAAATCAAGGTGATTTGATATATTCTACGAACTTATTCAAAATACGTCTGTACTGTTACTATCAATACATTTCTTGTTAATAAACCTGACAATGTGGAACGTGAAATATGAAATACGAATGAACCGAACTGAACCGAAGTGACTTACACACATCAAATCTCTCTATTGCTTGTTTAATAGCGTTTCTGCGTGTGTACTCATATTGGCTATTACGTATAATGATGGTAATATTTTGATTTGATTTGATTTATTTATTCTCCGAATTCACAATTAAAAAACATGATATATATACAGAACATTTACGACATATTATGAATAAACATTTAAAAGACAAACATAATATACAATGTAAAAAAAGAGGAAAATAAAAGAAGACAATAATGAAGTCGGAAGGACACCCAGTTCAGTCAAGCCATAGAGACAAGACTGTTCTTCCATGGGGTCCAAGATGATTGTTATAATATTAAATATATATTTTGTGTTGAGGAACACGTTGTGACTATTTACAATTTAAAATAAAAAAAATAAAAAAATATATATCCTTAAAAAAATAAATATATATATATATATATAAAATATCCTAAATCCAATTGACAGCTTACATGAGATCGGAGACGAAGGCAATTTTCCTTTTTGAAAATACTTTAAGACTACAAGGGAGTTTTAGATTTGCGGGAGATTATTGAATTGAATTGCACCTCTGTAGGAGAACGTGCGTTTACAATAATCTGTTCTGGGTTTTGCCAACAATAGGTTTCCATGAGACCTGAGCGAATAGTTGTGTTGAGAATATTGGAAGACTTTTAAATAGCATTGTACTATCATAACAACGTCATAAGGAATCTAATCCGTAAGGATCTGTCGTTATATCCCTCATCATTGCGATACAAGTATTACGTGAGAGACTCCGGTATCCCAGGATATATTTCATGAAACTACGTGTAAAGTAATTTTGTATAGAGTTTTTCCTGTTTATAACTATCAATCCATCAAATGTTAAAAAAGATTGTTGAAAAATACTGTGTGTAGAATGTATATACTTGATGTAGAAAAGATTTAGTCTTATTTCTGTCCTATCCAAGAAATTCTTGCTTTTTACAAGTAAGTATTGAACATATTTTTTTCTCTAAATTTAAACATTACAGTCACGTAGTGAACATTACCATTTCTTGATAAGATGTACGATCTGATAAAATGTACATTTGTGTTAACATAACATGGTTCTTATATCATCTATTTTTTAGAATAAGTTTTTTTGTTTTGTTTTGCTGTTCAGACAAATGGAAATATAACATCCATACACATTGAAATTTGTGTTGATATGATTTAAATTATGCATTATTAACTTCTGTATATTGAACTACATGCCATGAATGGCCAATACATCATTGAAGTCTAATTGTTACATGGATGTTAGCCCGAGAGTCTGTCTTGTGTCACATGAACATAATACCAAGTTTGATGAAAAAACATTGTTATAAAGTACGATTATATTTTGCGGAGCATGTATGTGATTGAAATTGAAAGGATAACAATTTGTCTACCCAATGTACTCTTACAAATTCGGTATTTGTACATATACTTATGTCTATATACATTATAACGCAAAAGAGCTAACATGAACCATACACGTCGTACTATTATTATATTATTGTTTTCACCCTGAAGTATTTTTTTCATTATATCATTTCTCAGAACTTCGATAAAATCTAGTCTAGTTTGTGACGTGCATGCAACAGTTATTGATGTGGTAAAAAAGAGAATTTATTCATCTAGATCTATTTTTTGTATTCAAATATTTAAATATAATTGTTGGCGTGCATGGAAAGTTCATTCCTGTTGTAAGAGAGAAAAATTAGTCAGCTCATCTCGTTTTAGTATTCTTGATATTCAACTAATCATGGCCAGATTTAAGGTCATTTATGTAGCAAGAGATCGAGAGAAATCAGTAATTTCAAATGCGTTGTTAAAATATTATTGTAATAAACTAATCAGATCATGTATACATACAATCTAAACTTCTTTGAGACATGAACACAACAGTCGTAGTAATAGGACAGAGAGTAATACAGAGAGAAGTAGTAAAACAGGGCGTAGTTAAGCAGAGAGAAATCTTCCTCAATGGTTTGGGAAATGGCGTTTGACGGAACACTTCTCTCGATTTACAGGATTATTGGTCGTTTTATTTAGTACCAATATAATGCCAGTCTATTTCGCTTTACAATGATGCAATGTAAGTTATGTTTATATATTTTTCATCAGTAGATCTGTATAGGACATAAACTCATGTGACTTCGTATAAAATGATAATTTATTTCAAGTTTTATTTCAAACATTCATTAGGTATTCCTGTACAGTGTTTTTACCATTATATATTATACATTTCTTTCCATTTATGTCTATATTGTAATGATCGTTTCCATTATTACCTGTGGTGTAATGTTTGGCCAGTTTGGTGTGCAGTACACCTAAATATGGGAAAGAGAAGTGGAATATTGCAATGCGCGTTACGTTGTGAGAGGTGTATTGTCTTTTTCGAACTGTACTGAGAATATTGTTGTTCTTACAGGCTTTTTCATTGCCTTGAGAAAATCTGGAATCGTCTGAAAGCCTGTGAATTCCTCTCTTTGTGTATACATATGTATTTCCAATGTTTATACATGACTGCTGTAACGTGTTACATATCCGGAATGTGTTGACTATGTAAATATATATATAAATATATAGATGTATAATGTTCTCAGTCAAGGAATCACATTGTATTAATTCATGTCTTTGTACAAACGTTTTTATATCTGAATTTATTTTGCAAATATATATGAGAGTGTATATTTCTGTAT